>SJYT01067672.1:248755-465151 GCA_006410635.1 Cephalophus harveyi
TTGTTAATTTTCTGTTTAGTTGATCTGTCCATAGATGTGAGTGGGGTATTAAAGTCTCCCACTATTATTGTGTTATTGTTAATTTCCCCTTTCATACTTGTTAGCATTTGCCTTACCTATTGCGGTGCTCCTATGTTGGGTGCATATATATTTATAATTGTTATATCTTCTTGGATTGATCCTTTGATCATTATGTAGTGTCCTTCTTTGTCTCTTTTCACAGCCTTTATTTTAAAGTCTATTTTATCTGATATGAGTATTGCTATTCCTACTTTCTTTTGGTCTCTATTTGCGTGGAATATCTTTTTCCAGCCCTTCACTTTCAGCCTGTATGACTACCGTCACCATCTGCAATGATTTTGGAGCCCAAGAAAATAAGGTCTTTCACTGTTTCCATTGTTTCCCTATCTATATGCTATGAAGTGATGGGACTAGATGCCATGATCTTAGTTTTCTGATTGTTGAGTTTTTAGCCAGCTTTTTCGCTCAACTCTAACGACAGTAGGAGATACTAAAAACAACCAGAAAGAGAGAGAGAGAGAAGCCAGATTATCCACCAAGGAACCATATTAGATTGAAAGCCTAGTTGGTAATGGCTTTCCTGATAGTTTAGTTGGTAAAGAATCTGCCTGCAATGCAGGAGACCCCCTGGTTGATTCCTGGGTTGGGAAGATCCGCTGGAGAAGGGATAGGCTACCCACACCAGTAATCCACCTGCAATGCAGGATACCTGGGTTCAATTCCTGGGTTGGGAAGATCCCCTCGAGAAGGGAAAGGCTACCTACTCCAGTATTCTGGCCTGGAGAATTCCATGAATTCCATGGGGTCACAAAGAGTTGAACACATCTGAGCGACTTTCACTTTCACTTAGTAACAGTGGAAGCCAGGAAAATAATAAATTTAATAATAACTTCAGAGCACTTCAAAGTGCCAAAAATTCTTACCTCAATGAAGCATCATTCAAGAGTGAGATTAAAATAAAGACTTTAAGGCCCATCCTCTTTTCTAATACAAGATTAAGGCAGTATACTTTCCTCTAAGCAGATTAAGTTGCATTCTAGAGATTTTCATATTTTAATTTTCAGTTCAAAATATATTCTAATTTCTGTTGAAATTTCTTCATTGGCCTGTGTGTTATTGAGAAGTATATTATTAATTTCTAAATATATATATATATGGATTTTCTAATTAGGTTTTTATTCTTTTTCTGACTTGCATTGGCAGAGAAAAGATCTGCATAATTTCAACCATTTGAAATTTACTGAAATTTTGTTGATTTTTACAGCATTTTCAGTGTTTCATATGTACTTGAAAAGAATGTATATTCTGTCTTTATTGGATTCAAGATGTGTCATTTAAGTCTTCTTGCTGCATTTATTTGCTTGTTTTTTTTAGTTGCCGAGAAAAGTATGCCAAAATCTTCCACTAGCATTTTTAATTTTTCTATTTGCTTTGTATTCTTAGAGACTGTGTTTTTTAAAGCATACAAATTTAGGTTTGGTTTTCTCTTCCTTAAATAATACCTTTTGGGCATTATTAAATGTTCTTCTTTATCTCTTACAGTGTATACTCCCTTAATGTCTACCTTGATACACATACAGGTGCATTAGCTTTCTTTTGGTTAGTGTTTGCATGACACATCATTCTGTTAACCTCTATCTGACTTTAGATGTGTCTCTTATAAATAGCAAATAAGTGGATTTTTTTTTAATCCAATATGAAAATCTCTCTTTTTTAATTGGAATATTTAATTCAATGTGATTAGTGATATATCTGGATTTGGATATTCCATCTTAATAAGTATACCTTCCCTGGTGGCTCAGACGGTAAAGCGTCTGTCTACAATGTGGGAGACCCGGGTTCGAGCCCTGGGTTGGGAAGATCCCCTGGAGAAGGAAATGGCAATCCACTCCAGTAATATTGCCTAGAAAATCCCATGGACAGAGGAGCCTGGTAGGCCCCAGTCTATGGGGTCACAAAGAGTCGGACACGACTGAGTGACTTCACTTCACTTCACTTCACTTAATAAGTATGCTTCATTTGTTCTGTCTATTTTGGTTTGCTTTTCATTTCTTTTTTGAATTAACTATTTTTTATTTTTCCCTTTTTTAATCTTCTGTTAGCTTGATAGTTATAAATGTTATTATTTTTAGTGGTTACCCTAGAGATTATAATTACCACTCTCTTATAAAAGTCTAATAAGTAAAATTAATACTCTTAACATGTTCATAGACAATGCAAGGACACTAGAATAATCCTCTCCTGATTTATAGGCCATCATTGTCACGTATTTTAATTTTACTTTAATTGTATATTTTTAATCTATGTATTTTTAACTCAATAAAACATCACTGTTTTGTAGAGTTAGTGTTTGTTTTTATTTTCCCATATATTTAGATTTTCCGTTGTTCTTCATTTCTTCCTGAACCTCCAGTTTCCTACTTAGGATCCTTTTCCTTCTTCCAGAATAAACATGCTGAGTATTTTTTTTTTTAAGTATATCTGCTAGTGGGAGACCCGGGTTCGAGCCCTGGGTTGGGAAGATCCCCTGGAGAAGGAAATGGCAATCCACTCCAGTAATATTGCCTAGAAAATCCCATGGACAGAGGAGCCTGGTAGGCCCCAGTCTATGGGGTCACAAAGAGTCGGACACGACTGAGTGACTTCACTTCACTTCACTTCACTTAATAAGTATGCTTCATTTGTTCTGTCTATTTTGGTTTGCTTTTCATTTCTTTTTTGAATTAACTATTTTTTATTTTTCCCTTTTTTAATCTTCTGTTAGCTTGATAGTTATAAATGTTATTATTTTTAGTGGTTACCCTAGAGATTATAATTACCACTCTCTTATAAAAGTCTAATAAGTAAAATTAATACTCTTAACATGTTCATAGACAATGCAAGGACACTAGAATAATCCTCTCCTGATTTATAGGCCATCATTGTCACGTATTTTAATTTTACTTTAATTGTATATTTTTAATCTATGTATTTTTAACTCAATAAAACATCACTGTTTTGTAGAGTTAGTGTTTGTTTTTATTTTCCCATATATTTAGATTTTCCGTTGTTCTTCATTTCTTCCTGAACCTCCAGTTTCCTACTTAGGATCCTTTTCCTTCTTCCAGAATAAACATGCTGAGTATTTTTTTTTTTAAGTATATCTGCTGTAGACTCTCAGTTTTTCTTTGTTGAAAAATGCCTTCCTTTTACTTTAATTCCTTTTTTCTGCATATAGAAATGGATACTTCGAAGATATCATTACATTGTGTTCTAGTTCTCATTGTTTTTGTTGAACATCAACTGTTGGTCTAATTTCTGCATTTACAGTTTTGTTTTATTTTGTTTCTTAGTTTTTTGCTGCACCGTGAGGCTTGTGGGATTTTAGTTCCCCAAGCAGGTATCAAACCTGGGCTCTCATGTTCTGGAACTTCAGTTACATGTGGACATTAGTGAGAAGTATATTTACTGTGTCTGTTACTCTCTCTCTGCTTTCCATCATTTTATTCCTATTTTATTCACAATATTTTTGTCTGACCTAGCTTCGCTATTCAGTTGTATCTAACTTTCTGTTAAACCCATTTATTGAGCCCTTGATTTCAGTTATTGAATTAAAGTTACCATTTCTTTTTTTTTTTTTTTTTTTTATCTTCACTCCCTGCTGACATAGTCAGTCTTGCCTTTTATCTCCTTGAACCTATATATTAATTTTGAGATCTGTTTCTTATAACCAGTTTCTGGTTATAACCAGAAAATAACCAGTTTCTGGATTGCCTGTGGATTTGTTTCTATTGAAGTTCTTCTTTTGTTTATATTGCCTTTCCTTTACATGTGCCTGGTTATATTTATGACGAACAAACTATTTACAGAATTGTTTATAGAAATAATTTTGGGCTCAGGATGATATATCTTACCCCAAAGGGGATTCATATTTTCTTCTGCCAAGTAACTCTGGGCAGTAGTACTTTGCCTTACCTTAGTCCAGTTTCAAATTATTCAAAGCTGAGCCAAGTCCTACAAAGGCCTGCCTACCTAATTTATCCCCACTCCAGGCATGTAGTCTTTTGAAGTCCTAGCTGAGAAAGTCCCCACCCTCACCCTCTTTGGAGAGCTATTGCATCCATTTTCTCTCCCTCTAACCTCCTGGGGTCATCAAAAGTATTGTCCCACCCTCTAGCCATTCTTCTGCTTTGTCATGTGTGATTTAGCACCCCTTTTCCAAGGGAAGGACACCCATACATACTTGGTTTATTTGCTTGAGCCTGTTCTCTGGATACTGACCTCATTGGATAACTCTCACGTTTCTTAAAGCCTGTATTTTACATTTTGTCTAATTTTTCTAACTGTTCTCCATAAGTGGCTTGTGTGGATTACAGTCACCAACCACCTCCAGAGCAGAAACACCACATCATTATGTTTTTGAGGTCTACCTTTGCTGCTGTTCTGTTCTCACCATTGTCTATGATTTTGTCTATGATTTTTTTGTCGCATTTTACCAAGTATTCCATTGATGAATACCCAGATTGCCTTCAACTGGCTACTACCACAATTGGTTGGACAACAAATATAACATTGAAATTTTTCTTTATAAACTGTGGCATTTGGGAGAACATATATCCAGAAAGAAATTGTTGGACCATGGAGTATCTGTATTTATTGTAATCTGTATTAATTAAGTTCTGCCAGGATTATTGCATCCCTCCACCAGGAGTGTGAGAGTACCGTCTCCCCACACCATCACCAAAACCTGGAAAATACCAGCTTTATAATTCACCTCAAGTCTAATGGAAATAAGTGATCTCATCCTTTTAATTTGCATTTATCTGATTCTAATTTTTCAATTTGAGTGTCTACATTTTTCTTATTGATTGCAAGAGTTACTTTTGTATTTAAATACCACCCTTTGTTGGATTCAAATATTGCAAATATAGTCTCAATCTGTCATCTTACTACAATCTTATTCATAATGTCTTAATTGATCAATATTGTTGGCTCACCGAAGAATTAATGCTTTTGATCTGTGGTGTTAGAGAAGACTCTTGAGAGTCCCTTGGACTGCAAGGAGATCCAACCAGTCCATTCTAAAGGAGATCAGCCCTGGGATTTCTTTGGAAGGAATGATGATAAAACTCAAACTCCAGTACTTTGGCCACCTCATGCGAAGAGTTGACTCACTGGAAAAGACTCTAATGCTGGGGGATATAGGGGGCAGGAGGAGAACGGTACGACAGAGGATGAGATGGTTGGATGGCATCACTGACTCAATGGACATGAGTTTGGGTAAACTCTGGAAGCTGGTGATGGACAGACAGGGAGGCCTGGTGTGCTGCGGTTCATGGGGTCGCAAAGAGTCGGACGCAACTGAGCAACTGAACTGAACTGAACTATGGCTTGTGCTTTGTCCTATTAATAAGTTACTGCCTTATTTCTCTTATATTATAAGCATTTGATTTCATATTTTTACCATTCATTTGTCTTTAAATCACTTGGAGTCCACTTTTGTATAATGTGCTGCTAGGAATCCAGTTTGATTTTTCTCCGTCTAGTAATCCAGTTTTCCCAATCCTAGCTATTGACATTCTGCTCTTTCCTTCTTTTTACATTTCTTTTCATTTGATTTTCATTTTTAATGGACTTCTGTCTTTTATTAGTGTGTTACCAACCAGTCATTTGAGTATTATTCCCCTAGCCTCACTTTTCCCCAAATCCTGTAGCTTTTGTTGCATGGTTTTTACATAGTATGGTGATTTTACATGTGTTGCATTATAGTAGAACTACCTGTATTTGGACATTCTCATAATAAAATGGGTTCTTTTTACTTTTTAAATTAATATGTAAAAAGAAAGAAATTCTCTATTATTCCAGTTTTGCAAAAAGATTTTCTTATAAGTAGGCATTAAACTTAATGCCTCTAATGTACTTTTTCAGAATTGATTGAAATATCTTTTGGTTTGTTCCTCTTTTTGTCTGCTATTGTGTTGAACTTCACTAATCAATTATCTAATGTGGAACCATCCTTACCCTTCTGGATAAACCCTTATTTAGGCATTATGCATTATTTTTAATATACTGTTATATTGATGAGTTAATGTTTTGTTTAGGATTTTTACATCTACTTTTATAAAGGAGATCCGAACCTGATTTTTCATTATCATGTATTCTTTTATTTGGTTTTGAATCATAGTATACTAGCCTCAGTTGAGCAGTTTTTGTTCTTCTTCTACTTCTAGGACTTGTATAAGATATGAATTAACTTATTTTTGGCTGTGCCTTGTGGTTTGTGGGATCTTAGTTCCCCCAATAGGGCTCAAACCTGGACCCTGGGCAGCTGAAGCACAGAGTCTTAACCTCTGGACCACCAAGGAATTCCCTGAATTAACTGTTCTTTAAAAGATTGATAGCCTCCTATATAAAACCATCCAGGCCAAGAGATTTGGGACAGAAAGGTTTTTTTTTTTTAACCATTTTAATTTCTTAAATCTTGTTTCTCAGATGGCTTGTTCACATTTTCCCATGCCGTTTTATGTACATTTTACCATTTTATTTACATTTTTAGGAATTTATTCATTTTACTTAGGTGTTCAGATTTAGAATTGAATGAGAAACCAAAACTAAATACAACCGTAACTAGAGGGAAAAGATATACGCCTTTAAATGGTCAGGAAAGTCAAAGCCAAAAAAGAAACCCTAGTCTATAGCAAAAGACAGATGACTTTGATAACATTAAAATATAACACTACTTCAAAAGACTTTCTAGACAGTGTGACTTTTCACAGACTAGGAAGTAGAGCAAGTCACAGACTAGTAAAGCTACTTACAGTATCTTGTAAATGGCAAAAGATTGGTGTAAAGAATGTATGAAGAACTTCTGAGAGTGGATAAGAGGAAGCTGGGAGTCACCATGAGAGTGGGCATATGGTATGAATACACGGTGCTTAAGAGAGCACCTAAGTAGTCAGTACACATGCCCAGCCTCACTGATGATAAGGCAGTCAACAGGAGGACCCCCTCTCACCCTTCAACTTGGCAGACACCTTAGCACAGATACTGGCACATCAAACACATGGACGCGTTGGGTCATGGTGCTAATGGTTCCGTGGGATTTGACCCAGGCCAGGTTCCATCCTGGCCTGTTCCATCCAGATGTCCTCACGGCACCCTTCCCCAAGCTCTCAGGTATTGTCATCCTTGATTGCATTCTGCATCCTGGACCTTCCTTGGGTGGAAGGCTTATTCCTGAGGACCTGGTTAGTCTGTCTTCTACTCTTGTACATGGTGTGAGGATGGCCGAGAGCAAACAGAGAGACCACTAATGGCAACTGTGTGTGACAAGAAGAAAGGGCTGGAGATGGGCCTTCCTTCATGGGAAGCCACAGGCCTGAAGGGTCCCTGCCCAAGGGGGACGAGATCCACAGCTGAGAACTGGAATCTAGTGTCAGACACTTGCCAAATGCCCATGCATGCCCAGCATGTGTCAGGCTTTGTGTGAGCTGTTGGAATAGTTAGAAACAAGAAGTTGTTCCTTCACAGAAAGTTTGCCCTAGTTGGGGAAAGACCAGCAAGAGGGAGTGTAAAAACACATTACCAAGAGTAATTGCAGAGGGTGATATTGTTAGTATTTCTGTGGAGAGAAGTATGGGATGCTGTGTACATCAAGGAAGGAGAAATCTAACCAGTCTGGGAAAATGTCCCAGAGAACATATGAAAAGCCACAGCTAACATAATACTTAATGGTGAGAGCCTGAAACTTTCCCCTTAAAATCAGGAACAAGGCAAGGATGTTTACACTCACCACTTCTGTTCAACACTCCTGGAGGTTCTAGCCAGAGCAATTAGGTAAGAAAAAGAAATAAAAGGCATGTAGATTGGAAATGAAGAAGTAAAACTATATTCACAGATGACATCTGTGAAATTTTAAAAAATGTACATACAATACACTTAAAGCTAATAAACGAATTCCAGAATATAAGATCAACACACAGAAATGAGTATTTCTGCACACTAGCACTGTATAGTCTGAAAATGAAATTAAGACAATTCCATTTATAATAGCATGAAAAAACATTTTAGAAATTAATTTAACAAAAATAGTGCAAGACTTGTACACTGAAAGCTACATCAAAAAATTAAAATTTTAGGAATAAATTTAACAAAAATGCAGTACTTGTACACTGAAAACTATAAAACATAACTGAAATAATACCTAACTAAATGGAAAGACACCCCGTGATCAATAGATTTAATATCACCCTTGTCAAAAATCTCAGCTGCAGAAATTGACAAGCTGATCCTGAAATTAATTCATATAGAATTTCAAGGGAAACAGAATAGGCAAATAACCTCAAAAAAGAACAAATTTGGAGGACTCATACTTCTTAATTTCAAAACATACTACGAAGCTACAAGAATGAAGACAATATAGCACTGGCATAGATAGACATACAGGCAAAGGAATCAGAGAGTCTGGATATAGCTCCATATATCTATTCTCAATTAATTTTCAGCAAGGGTGTTGAGGTCATTCACTGGATGAAGAAATAGTCTTTCCACAAATGGGATTGAGACAATTGGATATGGACATGCAAAAGAATGTAATTAGGCCCTACCTCACACCATATTCAAAAATTAGCTCAAAATGCATCATAGACCTAATATAAGAACTAAAACTTCAAAACCCTCACTGCACAGGATGAGATATAGGAGATATGGCTCATAACAGCAGCACAGGAGAAAAGCTGCTAAAAGACTTTAGTTGACATCTGAAGGAGTCAGCAATAGGATGGAGGGACTGAGCAAATGAGGACACTCTTCCCCATGTTGGACCGAGCTATTTGAAGTCTGATAATAGAGTGATTGGTCAAGCCATAGCTAGGACATTGGTGATGTGTATACTATTGATACTGTGTCTGAAAGGCAGAACAGCCTGGATGAAGTGTGTTCAGAAGAGTGGCCGTGCTCACTCAGCCAGATCCGTGCCACCTCTGAGATCTGTTCCCTGCACGTATACAGTAGTGCTGTCTCTTTCCCTAGGAAGTACACAGATACAGACATTACCAGTTCTCTGTATACCATGAGGTGAGCAGGATTAACAGGCACTTTACCTACCATCTGTGGCAAAGGGCCTACCATCTGTTCCTGAGGGAAGTCTTCATTGACCTTTCCACATCAGGTCAATTTCTCTAACTCCTGACATATAGCTATTGCTCTGTCCAAAACAGACTCTAAAGAATCAGCATGCTTGTCCCTACTTGTGTGTCTCCACTCGTGTACTTGGTAACCTCATTTTGAGTTCCTTCCCCATTCTTTTCTGTGTCTCCAAATTGTACCTACACTTCACTGCTCAGTGAGGCCCTCCCCTTCCTCCAAGAACTGTCCCCTGGCAGTACCAGCCCTCATCTCTCTCTCTGGGTTTCTCACAGATCAATCATAACACTCCCATGAGGCCTAGACAGCTTCTGGGACAGAGGTGAGTCAGTGACGTGGGTCTTGGGTAGTGATGAAAGGGCCAGGACCTGTTGTTCCTCATTTCCGGCTTGGTTAGTGTTGTTTGAGTTGTTGCCTCACTGTTTCTCATACATTGGTTGTTTCACTAGGCAGACTACTCCACCTCCATAATTCATAATAGGAATATGAAGTACACAGTTAGTTCAAGAATGCCTCGTTCCACTGACTCTTTTATCTGGAAATGAGGTTGTGTGAATCCAAAACCCGTGTTGAAATCAGGAGCCAAAAATATTTCTCATCAAACAGGTTAATTCCACAAGGCTTTGGAGTCTTTTGTATTTGTAGCCACCTTCTCTGTCTTTGTCTTTCCAAAGTTCTCCAAATAAATCTTTCTTCTCCAGTGGGGCAGGGCCCTCTGGATCTTACTGAGAGTTCAGAGCCCCTCCCACTCCTGATCCTGCCCAAAAGACTTTCCTCTCCCTTTGTCTATCCAAAATCCCAGCTGAATTTAAGGTACAGCTCCAGTATCTCTCATTCTTGGAAACACCCTCCTGCTCACAACATCTCTCCCTTGGTTTCTAGTACAAGGGCATGTCTGTAATCCCTTATCACTTGGTTTTACTGTCATATATTCATCTTGGTTTCTCAGTGGAAATAGCTTGCCCTGGTTGTGGCTAGACTTCACACCCTCCTCCCACTTATTCTAAGACACAACCTCTCCAACCCTCACTCAGTTCTTTATTTATAAAAACAATGGTGATTCCTGTCTTATACTGTGTGTGAGATAAAATAATATATGTTAAAATTGCTGCAGCATCATAACTTCTCAGTGAATGTTAGTTTAGTGTCTTCCTTCTTGAGCATGAGAACCATCTCTTGAAATTTCTCTAGTATGCTCTGCAACTGCCCTAAGCAGAGTTCTGGTCATTGGTGAGACACTCATAAACACTGATTGATGGGATTACATGCATGGTTCATTGAGTCCCCAGAAGCACTAGGATGAGTTGCCTGTGGGCAGGTGGGTGAAAAAAATGTCTAAAAAGCACTCTGCCCAGATTGCTGCGTCAGTGAAAGAGACAGCAGCCTGCCAGGGTCTGCCATGTCCCAGAGCCTCTGATGTTAAAATTGGAATAATCGCTTCTGAACTCTGATTTAGCCAGCATTGCCTTGCTTTGGATAGTATGTGACAGCAGTTGCTAGAATGTTACTGAAATGCAGAAACATTGAAGAGAAAATAATATCTGACAACCTAGCCTGAAATTCAGACCTAAGCACAGTTACATATGCATTAGCTGAGAGTTTTCAGATCCATCTTTTGTGAAATTGACTGCTATGAAATCAATGGGCTTCATTAGAAAGAACTAAAGTAACCGGACAATAATGATTTAGAAATGTTCCTGTAGGGATCCATTATAAGGAGTTTTTTGTCGAAATAGGACTTTTTACATTTGAAAGCTTTCAAGAAAGGAATGCTTTTGGCAGGGGCTGTGAAAGTTGCCTGCCATATCAGTGAAGAGAAAAGATTGCAGCCTTGAAGCCAGCAGCCCCCACAGCCACCCCAACTGTGCACCTTGAGGGGGTTCAGGCTGGAGGGAAGCAGGGTGCTGGCCCCTGATAGCTGAGGTGCATATCAAAGGAGTGCATTTCCATAATCCCAGACTCTTGCATATTCCCATACATAGAAAAGTGCTAAATTACTTAACTTGAGATATCTAGTTTTCTTTCACTAACAGTAATCTTTTGATGTTCCTACTGTCTGCTTTTTTATTGCCATAATTCCTATGTATCCTGGCTTTTCCCATACCTCTTAGGAGCAGTCCCTCAGAGTGATCAGAAAGGCTGTCTTCCAGGCTTAAGTTCTCAGTATATCCAATGAATAAAATATAATTCTCAACTTTTAGGTTGTGATTTTTTTTTTGTTCAGTGGACAAACAGGGCCATCAATGGAAGGGAGTTTCACATAGGGGCTCCCAAATCCCCCAGGGGGCCAGACCTGCCTGGGGTGGACAAGGGGCAGAGAATAAGAAATTGAGGAGGCTGGGCAAGCGTGGGGCCAGCTCCTGGTATATCTTTGGAATTATTGTATATCTGTTCATTTTACAACCACATTCTAAACTGTTTGCATTTTATGATTGTCTTCCCCTCAGGGTAAAAATGAAGGCCCCGGAAGGGAAGGGGGTGAGGAAGCTTACCCAATGGCAAAGTTGATCCCTCCTCATGACACCCTGAGAGCTGGTATCCATAGTCCTTCCGGGGCCACATCCAGGTCCTGCTCCCTGCTGTGTGTCTGGGGCTATATGCACTTGCCAGCCGTCCCTCCCATCCCAGTGCACACGGTGGTCTCTGCCTCACCCATGTCCTTTCAGAGCCCAGGTCCAGATCTCTGTGCTAACTCGAGAATGAAGAATGGTCTGTATCCAGGGGACATCTCAGTTAAGACCTTCTAGAAAGGGCAAGACTAACCCCCTGACAACCTGCCCCCAACCTGGTGTGGATGTTGTCAATTGAACAAAAAATACACAGGCTTAAAGTTAAGAGTTATGTTGTATTTGGTGGACAAAACTGAGGACTTAAGCCCAGAACACAGCATTTCAGATGACTCTGAAAGACTGTTCCTAAGAGGCAAGGGGTCAGGGGTAGGATATATAGGAGTTTTTGCAACAAACCAGTTATAAACACTTCTTTGAGAAATAGCTGGGAACTTTAATGTGAGCTCTAATCTAGGTATTATTGAACTAAGTTCATTTTCTTACATTTGATCATGGTACTGTGCTCATCCAGCAGAATGTCATACTTATAGATGCATGCTGAGTACTGGGATGACTGTTATCATGGCCATATCTTACTTTTAAATGGTTCAGCAAAAAACAAAGTGTGTGACAAATGTCACATATGTGTGAGGAGAGAATGTGTTGGAGAGAGAATTCGAAGGGTATTATTTAAGGTACAGACCTGCCACTAGGAGATAAATAAGTCCTGGAGATCTAATGCACAGAATTAGTAATTATGATAACAATACTGTTATAAACTTAACAGATGCTTTATTGCCAAGAGAATGGATCTTAATTATTCTTACCACAAAAAGTTATAGTTATGTAATTTCATGTAGGTGTTAGGTAACTCTACAGTGTGATCATCATATTGCAATATATAAATGTATTAATATCAAATCAACATGTTATAACCTTA
Source organism: Cephalophus harveyi (assembly GCA_006410635.1). Classification (NCBI taxonomy): domain Eukaryota; kingdom Metazoa; phylum Chordata; class Mammalia; order Artiodactyla; family Bovidae; genus Cephalophus; species Cephalophus harveyi. The sequence goes on from SJYT01067672.1 coordinate 261,389, forward strand.
AATTTTCACAATATTATGTGTCAATTATATCTCAGTTTAAAAAAAAAAAAAAAAACAGCTAGGGAGACAAAGCAAATGTGGCAAGATCTCTTTTTATACAGCTATAACCGGGTCCCCTTTTAGAACTGCCTTGCTAGCAGTTAGGAAGATTTGTGTCCCAGAGGCTGTGGGCTGTGCTGGGCTGGGGAGCTTGTGATACTGAGGAGGAAGGAAAACTACGTATCCATAGGTTAGCAGTTCAGCATTTGAAGGATTGAAAAGTTGTATTTCATGAGTCATGGTCACATGCATTAGGAAGGAGTTCTAGGATCTGTCTAATAAAATATTAAGCAAATATTGAACTTCCGTGGTGGTGCAGTGGGTAAGAATCTGCCTGCCAATGGTCTGGGTCTGATCCCTGGTCTGGGAAGATTCCACATGCCGCAGAGTAACTAAGCTGAGTCCACGCTCCAGAGCCCAAGAACCCCAACTACTGAACCTGAGAGCTGCAGCTGCTGAAGCCCACACACTGAGAGCCCATGCTCCATAACAACAGCTGCCACAGTGAGAAGCCCGGGCACCACCACAAAGAGTAGCCCCTACTCACCACAACTAGGGAAAGCCCACGTGCAGCAACGAAGCTAGCACAGCCAAAAATAAATAAATACATTTCTTTAAAAAAACGTTAAGCAAATATCATTTTGTTGAGACTTTTGTCTCGTTTATACAACTCCAACCTCTTTTTATTATGGGGGTCAAATTTCTTCATCAGCAGATTGACTGTGAAGGCGCAATGATGGAGCAATGCCACCTGCAAGCCTCAAGAGAGAGAATCAGAACAGAAGAGAGTGCAAGAGAATTTAATCCAGACAGTCCTGTGTTCAAAATCTGACCTCGAGCACTTACTAGGAAAAGCACTTTTCATTGCCTCCACTTCTCAACTTTCAAATGAGATTGAATGACACTTGTTTACTGAGTTGTTAGGAGAATTAAGCAAGATAAATGAAGTAAAATACATAGCTTAATGCCTGCCATTTAATAAACAGTACTCAGTGGTTTCATTTCTTCTTAGATTAATGTCATGAACATATACATACAGATATGTATACAAGTTAAATTTTGAAAAGTTGAATCTTGACATGTAGGTCTATGTATATGTTCAGAATATGGATTAGAAAGATACATGCCAAATTATTGATAGTGTTTTATACAGGGACTATGGTGGGCAGTCTTCCACTATTCATTTTATGTACTCACTGTTTAAAATTTTTCACAATGAAAAACTGATTTGTTTCACATAAGAGAAAAGCTGAACTGTCTTTTAAATGTGCTAGAGATGGGAAGGGGTGGCCTGCTATTGATAGAAATCTTGCAATGAATCCTTTTCTAAATCCTTTCCTTCTTCTAATCATCTGTAATCACGACTTTATATGTAGAATTTTTTTAATAAAGTGCCCTAGATTCTGATTGGTAATGGGACTAGGCAGGATGGGAGAACAGAAACTGATTTTAAACATCTGTCCTCAGGGGTCCCCTTGGCTGACCCCACCTTGACCTCCCCGCTTTCTTCTAAGAGCATAGCATGTATTGGCCTCTGCTAGGAAGGCCCTGGCTGTGTGATCCAGTCCCGGGGGCCCCTGCTCCATGACACTGTTTACATTTATACTCCGAGATAAGTAGGCTATGGTAGTTCTGTTCATAGAACTAAGACTGGTCTCTGACTTAGGAGAAGAGTATCACCAAGAAAGCTAAAAGCCATTCTCGTTTAACATTAGCGGCAGTCAAGAACCCCTTCATTATTACTCCTGTCAGATGTCACTCCCCTCATCCCTAATTGAACACTTAAGTTTTTCTTTTAAGATATTTTTATGTGGACCATTTTTAAAGTCTTTATTTGTTACAATATTGCTTCTGTTTTATGTTTTGGTATTTTGGCCACAAGGCATGTGGAATCTTAGCTCCCTGATCAGGGATCAGACCTGCACCACCTGCACTGGAAGGCAAAGTCTTAACCACTGGACCACCAGGGAAGTCCTCTTAGTCTAAATTTTGGAAAACTTTACAGCTTTGAGAAAGGCTTTTTCCTGATGCAAAATCAACCTTCCTATAGCTTTTTCCTGTTATTCATTCTTTGAAGTAATTCAAATAAAATTTTATTCTTCTTAAATGTGCCAGTCTTGCAAATGTCTGAAAATCACTCTCATCTCCACTGCTTCCAACTCTTCCCTTTGCCAGGGTAACCATCAGTATTTCCTGATGTTCAGAGACGTGTCATTATCCTAGCTTCCTTCAACTAGGCGTGGTCATATTTGTCAGGGTTCCTCTTGGAAGTTTGTAGCCAATAGTATTTCAGATGTGTCCTGTTGAGCACAGTGGAACCAACACCTCAGTGGATCACCAAGTATTACATCAAAGATCTGAGTATCCATCTAAAGAAGTTAGGGAAAGGGCAGCAAGTTAAATTCAAAATTAGGTAGAAAGGAGGGAATATTAAATGTGAGAGAAGAAATTAATTAAATGAAAAGCAAATATATGATAGGATAAAAAAGTAAAAATTGTTCCTGTGCAAAGTCTAGTTATTTTTTTAAGTCTGTAATTGATAAACCTCCGGCAAGAGTAATGGGAGAGGCTGTTTTAGGTCATTCCCCAGTGTCATCTGATAGCAGTGTTTATATTTTTTTAGTGGCTACAGTTATCTATGGAAGACTGTCTGGTACCAGTTGTTCACTATTACAAAGTTCTTTACATAAAATAAGTATTTAATTTATGGAGTGGTTGAAGGAGATGTTTTGACAGTCCCTGTCATGGGAAATTAAGTTTTAATTGGCCTTAAACACCTCTATCTAAGAATAATCGAGGATGGTTAAGTCAGAGTGAGTGTTACTGTTGTAAAAGATTAATTCATTTGCATGTTTAGAATATAGTGAAAGGAATTTGTCATCTTTACAGAGCCCTACATCTTTTCACCTTAAAAATCAAATTCATGTTTATGTTTTAAAAGCAGATCCAAAATGAACATTTCTTTTTTTAAAAAGTTAATTTAAGACAGATCTTCCGGAAGGAAAAGAAAAGGAAGATGGACAAATCAGTAGATCAGAGGTGTGCATGTGTGTGTGTGTGTGTGTGTGTGTGTGTGTTAGAAACTTGAAGCCACAGGCCTCAGCCTTGTGTCTCAATTCTGTTGCCATTTTCTCTGTAACCTGGTGAAGCTCTCCAGGGCACAGCATTTCTCTCATATAAAATGAAGACAAATAACATAGTTCACATGACAGAGGAGTAAATAAAAATATTTTTTGAAGGTGAACCTGAAGGTTTTAAATTATATTCCCTTGACAGTAAAAACAAAATAGGCCAGGCATTTTAGCCCACCTGGTCTTTTCAGCCCTCTTTATCCAAACTTGAACTCCACTTCCCCTCTCCCAATTTATTGAACGTTTCAGCCGTGTGAAAACCCATACAGACAGGACTTGTATGGGAAATATTTTGACAAGGGTAGGAAAGAAGCCTTTGGCAAATTTATTTCATCTCTCTGAAAGGATATGTTCATTTGAATAGACAGTGTCAGTGTTGATAGGAGGGATGATAGCAGACGAGAAACAAAATGCAGTTTCTAGAAAGTCTAGATGTTTTCAGCAATATTTCAGGACTTGAGCCCTGAAGGTCAAGACTTTAGACATGTGCCTCTGTATTAACAACTCTGACTAGCATTTCATGCTGTTAATGTCCACACAGTTCATAGTGACTTCAGTGCCCAAACTGATGTCTCAGATGGGTCAGGAGCCCATGGAAGCTGCAGTGAGTGGGAGTGGAGAGAAAAAGTGAGACCAGATAAGCCACGCGCTTTGGGTGCCATGGTGGGGATTCTGACTCTTCCTCTGAATTGAATGGCAGCCTTTGAAAGTTTTAGGCAGAGTGATGTGATCTGATTGTATTTTACCAAGGGTCACTTTGGTTATTGTGTAGAGAATGATGAACTCAAGCAGTGAGGCCAACCAGGAGGCTCTTGGGTCATCCATGGAGGAGGGGGCAGTTGATGTGACCTGCACCAGGGACAGAAGTAAGAAAAATGGTTGAGTTCTGAATAACAACATGAACGCAGAGCTGATAGATTAGGATATGAGTTGTGAGACAAAGAGAAGAGTCCAGAAGAACTCCAAGATTTTGTTATTATAGTTGATTTACAATATTGTGTTAATTTCAGGAGTACAGCAAAATTATTCAATTGTGTGTATGTATACATATATATTCCAAGTAGAAAAGGAGTACATCAAGACTGTATATTGTCACCCTGCTTATTCAACTTCTATGCAGAGTACATCCTGAGAAACGCTGGGCTGGAAGAAGCACAAGCTGCAATGAAGATTGCCAGGAGAAATATCAATAACCTCAGATATGCAGATGACACCACCCTTAGGGCAGAAAGTGAAGAGGAGCTAAAAAGCCTCTTGATAAAAGTGAAAGAGGAGAGCGAAAAAGTTGGCTTAAAGCTCAACATTCAGAAAATGAAGATCATGGCATCTGGTCCCATCACTCCATGGGAAATAGATGGAGAAACAGTGGAAACAGTGTCAGACTTTATTTTGGGGGGCTCCAGAATCACTGCAGATAGTGATTACAGCCATGAAATCAAAAGACACTTACTCCTTGGATGAAAAGTTATGACCAACCTAGATAGCATATTCAAAAGCAGAGACATTACTTTGCCAACAAAGGTCCATCTAGTCAAGGCTATGGTTTTTCCAGTGGTCATGTATGGATGTGAGAGCTGGACTGTGAAGAGAGCTGAGTGCTGAAGAATTGATGCTTTTGAACTGTGGTGTTGGAGAAGACTCTTGAGAGTCCCTTGGACTGCAAGGAGATCCAACCAGTCCATTCTGAAGGAGGTCAGCCCTGGGATTTCTTTGGAGGGAATGATGCTGAAGCTGAAACTCCAATACTTTGGCCACCTCATGCGAAGAGTCGACTCATTGGAAAAGACTCTGATGCTGGGAGGGACTGGGGGCAGGAGGAGAAGGGGACGACCGAGGATGAGATGGCAGGATGGCATCACTGACTTGATGGACGTGAGTTTGAGTAAACTCCAGGAGTTGGTGATGGACAGGGAGGCCTGATGTGCTGCGATTCATGGGGTCGCAAAGAGTCAGACACGACTGAGCGACTGAACTGAACTGAACTGATACGTATATATTGGGCTTCCCAAGTGGCACTATGGTAAAGAATCCACCTGCCAATGCAGGAGATGGAAGAGACATGGGTTTAATCCCTGGGTCAAGATCCCTGGAATATGGCATGGCAACCCATCTCAGTATTCTTGTCTGGAGAATCCCATGGACAGAGGAGCCTAGCAGACGAAGATCCAAGGGGTTGCAAACAGTTGGACATGACTGAGCAACTGAGCACACACAGTAATTAGAGATGTTGAGCATCTTTTCATGTGCCTGGCCATCTAGATGTCTTCTTTAGAGAAATGTCCATTTAGGTCTTCTACCCATTTTTTGATTGGGTTGTTTGGGTTTTTTGTTATTGGGTTGTATGAGCTATTTGTATACTTTGGAAATTAAACACTTGTCAGTCACATCATTTGCAAATGTTTTCCCATTCCGTGGGTTGACTTTTTGTTTTGCCTATGGTTTCCTTTATGTACATAAGCTTATAAATTTTTTTAGGTCATATTTGTTTATTTTTGTTTTTATTTCTTTTGCCTTGGGAGACTGACCTAAAAAAACATCACTATGATTTATGTCAGAGAATGTTTTGCCTATGTTCTCTTTTAGGAAGTTTATGGTGTCATGTGTTTTATTTAAGACATTCTAAGTTTGTTTTTGCATATGGTATAAGGGAGTGTCCTGACTTCATTGATTTATATGTGGCTGTCCAGCTTTTCCAACACCATTTGCCAAAGAGAATTCTCTCCATTGTATATTCCTTCCTCCTTCGTCAAAGATTAATTGATTGTAGGCATGCGGGTTTATTTCTGGGTTTTCTATTCTGTTCCATTGATCCATGTCTCTGTTTTTCTGTTAATACCATGCTGTTTTGATTACTATAACTTTGTAATATTGTCTGAAGTCTGAGAGGGTTACACCTCTAGCTTGTTCTTTTTCCTTAGGATTGCTTTGACAATTCTAGGTCTTTTGTAAATTTCAGGTAAACTTTAGGATTATTTGTTCTAGTTCTTTTCAAAATGTCCTGGGTAATCTGATAGGGATCACATTAAATATGTAGATTGCTTTGGGTAGTATGGATATTTTAACAGTATTAGTTCTTCTAATCCAGGAGCATGGGATATCTTTCCATTTCTTTGAATCATCTTCAGTTTGCTTTATCAATGTTTTATAGTTCTCAGCATGTTTTATACTTTTCACCTCCTTAGTCAGATGTATCCTTAAGTATTTTTTTATACAGTTATAAAAGGAATTTTATACAATTTAAAAATTTTCCCTTTCTTGTATTTCATTGTTAGTGTCAAGAAATTACAACAGATTTCCCTATGTTAATCTTATATCCTGCTACTTTTCTGAATTAATTTATCAGTTCTAGTAGTTTCTGTGTGGTCTTTAGGTGGCTTAGTCAGTAAAGAGTCTGCCTGAACTGTGGGAGATCTGGGCTCAATCCCTGGGTCAGGAAGATCCCATGGAAAAGGAAATGGCAACTCACTCCAGGATTCTTCCCTGGAGAATTCCATGGACAGAGGAGCCTGGTGGGCTACAGTCCATGGGGTCACAAAGAGTCAGACATGACTGACTGATTAACACACACATATATAGTATCAACTGTTGAAAATTCTGAAAGAGATGGGAATACCAGACCACCTGACCTGCCTCTTGAGAAACCTATATGCGGGTAAGGAAGCAACAGTTAGAACTGGACACGGAACAACAGACTGGTTCCAAATAGGAAAAGGAGGACATCAAGGCTGTATATTGTCATCCTGCTTATTTAACTTCTATGCAGAGTACATCATGAGAAACGCTGGGCTGGAAGAAGCACAAGCTGGAATCAAGATTGCCGGGAGAAATACCAATAACCTCAGCTATGTAGACGACACCACCTTTATGGCAGAAAGAGAGTTGGTGATGGACAGGGAGGCCTGGCGTGCTGCAATTCATGGGGTCGCAAAGAGTCAGAAACGACTGAGCGACTGAACTGAACTGACTGATATTTCTAGAAACTTGTCTCATTCATCTAGATTGTCCAGTCTGTTGACTTATGATTATTTAGAGTATTATCTTATGCTTTTTTGTATCTTTGCAGTCTCAGTGTTATTTCTCCTCTTTTATCTATTATTTTATTTGGGTCCCCTCTCTTTTCCTCTTGGTGAGCCTAGCCAGAAGTTTGCTGATTTTGTTTATACTTTCAAAAGCACAGTTCTTGGTTTTATTGATTTTCTTCTATTATCTTTAAATATCTATTTTGTTTATTTTCTCTCTGATCTTTATTAATCTTTCCTTCTGCTGACTTTGAGTTTTGTTTGTTCTTTTTCTAACTCTTTTATGTGGTACCTTAGTTGTTTACTTGATGTTTTTCTTGTTTTTTAAGAAGGCCCTCTATCACTGTGAACTTACCTCCTAGAACTGCTTTTGTTGCATCCCATAGACTTTATATGGTTGTGTTTTCATTGTCATTTGTCTCGTTATTTTTTAATTTCCTCTTTGATTTCATCATTGATCCATTGGTTTTTAATAGCATGTTGTTTAGTCTCCATGTAATCATCTTTTTATCATTTTTCTGAGGTTAATTACTAGTCATGCCATTGTATATGTTTAGCCTTGTTTATGTTCTTGTATGTCGTCTATCTTAGAAAATGTTCCATGTGTGCTAGAAAAATGTGTATTCTGTTTTTTGTGGGGGCGGGAGGGATGTGATTCCTGAACGTATTAATTAAATCGAATTGTTCTATTGTGTTGTTCAGCATGTCTGTTTCCTTATTGATTTTCTATCCGGAAGAACTGTCCATTGATGTCAGTTGGGTGTTACAGTCTTCTATTATTATTGTATTTTCATCAAGTTCTCCTTTTATTTGTCTTATGTATTTAAGTCCTCCTATATTGGGTGCATATATTTATTTTTATTGAAGTGTAGTTTATTTACAGTATTGTATTAGTTTCTAGCATACAGCAAAGTGTAATGTGTGCTAGAAAAATGTGTATTCTGTTTTTTGTGGGGGCGGGAGGGATGTGATTCCTGAACGTATTAATTAAATCGAATTGTTCTATTGTGTTGTTCAGCATGTCTGTTTCCTTATTGATTTTCTATCCGGAAGAACTGTCCATTGATGTCAGTTGGGTGTTACAGTCTTCTATTATTATTGTATTTTCATCAAGTTCTCCTTTTATTTGTCTTATGTATTTAAGTCCTCCTATATTGGGTGCATATATTTATTTTTATTGAAGTGTAGTTTATTTACAGTATTGTATTAGTTTCTAGCATACAGCAAAGTGTTCAGTTATATATAGATGATATATATTTCATTATCTTTTCCATTGTAGTTCAGTACAAGACAGTGAATATAATTCCCTGTGCTATTCAATAGGACCTTTTTAAAAAATCTGTTTTATGTAGAGTAGTTTTTATCTGCTAATCTCAAACTCCTAATTTGTCCCTCCCTCATTTCCCCCTTGGAGAAGGAAATGGCAGCCCACTCCAGTATTCTTGCCTGGAGAATCCCATGGACAGAGGAGCTTGGTGGGCTACAGTCCACGGGTTGCAAAGAGTCGGACACAACTGAGCGACTTCACTCACTCACTCACTCACTCATTTCCCCTTTGGTAACTATAAGTTTGTTTTCTGTGTCTGTGAGTCTGTTTCTGTTTTGTAAATAAGTTCATTTGTATCATTTATATTGGGTGTATATTTGTTAATGAGTATAATATCCTCTTCATATGTTGATCTTTTTGTCACTATAGCGTATCTTTTTTTTAATCTCTCTTTATGGCATTTGTTTTAAAAGTCTAACTTGTCTGATGTGACTTTTGCTACCCCTCCTTTTTTATCATTTCCATTTGCATAACATATCTTTTTCCATTCCCTCACCTTCAATCTATGTGTGTCCTTCACTGTAAAGTCGGTTTCCTGTAGGCAGCATATTGTAGGTTCTTATTTTACTATACTGTTTGCCACTCTACGTATGTTGATCAGACAGAGCATTTGGGCCATTGATATTTAAGATAGTTATTGATAGGTATGTTTTTATTGCCATTTTAAACCTTGTTTTCAAGTTGATTTTGTGTTTCTTTTTGGTTCCTTACTTTTTCCTTTGGTGGTTTGGTGGTTTCCTTTTGTATTGTTTGAGTTCTCTTCCAAGGTATTTTTTTCTGAGCAACTGAAAGAATGCGGTTGTGGGCTGTTGAGATATGGATGCCTGTGAGCCGAGCAGGTGTTGGTGGAAGGGCAGCTCTGGGCATATTAACTTTGAGATACCTTTTAGGCCTTCAGGCAGAAGAGCAAGCAGGTGATTGGAACTGTGAGGCAGGAGTTGCAGAGAAAGCTCCAGGCTGGAGAACTCGAGTGAGTCTTCAGCACCAGGACTCAAGACTGGGGCAGGGCAGGCGCTGCTTCATGTCACCTGGCACTGCCTGACAGAGTGGGTCACTGGCTCCAGAGCACATCTTCAACCACCTAAGGGAAGCTGTTACAATGACTGTAGCCCTGGAATGTCCAAATATGCAAATATGAACCCAGGGTGACTGTGGCCACCAGCAGCTGGCTCACAGTGACACTTACACACTCATAGGCTTTGGAGCACAGAGGTGGAAACACCTTACACTGCGAAGTCACATATTCATACATCATAAATCAAGACTTATTGCAAGAACACACTTTAGTTGATTCTATGGACAGAACAGTGGAAATGAAATCTACCAATGTTTCATTTACATGTAGAATATGAGAGGCTTATTTATAAACCTACTACATTCTCAAGATCCAGGAAAAACTATTCTGATTCAAGAAACTGTAATCACTGTGAAAAGAATTACCTCAGCAATTACTTGGGACTTATGACTAAATATAATGTTTCAAATATTACATGCCAAACTGACTTTGTTTTTTTTTTTGGGGGGGGGCCTCCAAAATCACTGCACATGGTGATTGCAGCTATGAAATTAAAAGATGCTTACTCCTTGGAAGGAAAGTTATGACCAACCTAGACAGCATATTAAAAAGGAGAGACATTACTTTGCCAACAAAGGTCCGTCTAGTCAAGGCTATGGTTCTTCCAGTGGTCATGTATGGATGTGAGTGTTGGACGGTGAAGAAAGCTGAGTGCAGATGAATTGATGCTTTTGAACTGTGGTGTTGGAAAAGACTCTTGAGAGTCCCTTGGACTGCAAGGAGATCCAACCAGTCCTTTCTAAAGGAGATCAGTCCTGGGTGTTCACTGGAAGGACTGATGTTGAAGCTGAAGCTCCAATACTTTGGTCACCTGATGCAAAGAGCTGACTCATTTGAAAAGACCCTGATGCTGGGAAAGATTGAGGGCAGGAGGAGAAGGGGACGACAGAGGATGAGATGGTTGGATGGCATCACCGACTCAATGGACATGGGTTTTGGTAGACTCTGGGAGTTAGTGATGGACAGGAAGGCCTGGCGTGCTGCAGTTCATGAGGTCACAAAGAGTCAGACACGACTGAGCAACTGAACTGAACTGAAACTGAAGAATTAACCTCTGAAGGAAGGAACCTAAAAACACCCACAATAGCAATTATAGAGAAATGATCATCCAGTTAGTGTAAACCACAGATTTCCTCAGGTCTCTCCAATCTAGCCATATATGTATTTATATTTGCTATTTAAAAGGTGTGAATTTACATTAGGCAGGATTTTTAAATAACAGGCTAAAGAAAAGCCAGATGAATGTTTAGTCTAAGCTAAAGAGAAGTTCAGATCTTCCAAACTAAAAGGTCCAATAGAATGAGGTTAGATGTGAAGACCAGCAAACATTTAGGGGCCCACTGTGCATGGGAAGATGTAGCAACTTTTGAAAAGTTACTTCTACTTGAAATTGGTGCTGGCAAGCTCAACCTCCATGAGTGAAGCATTAAAGCTTCACATGCTTACGTTGTTTAAGGGCACCTCACAATGAAACAAAGCCAATTTTATTTTTAATTATTTTTTATCTTGGTTAAGAACATTTAACATGAAATCAGATCATGAGCCCCTTAATGCAAAATTCAGGCTTAAATTGAAGAAAGTAGGGAAAACCACTAAGCCATTCAGGTTTGACCTAAATCAAATCCCTTATGATTATATGGTGGAGGTGATGAATAGATTCAAAGGATTAGGTCTGGTAAACAGCGTGCCTAAGAACTATGGATGGAAGTTCACAACATTGTACAGAAGGCAGTGACCAAAACCATCCCTAAGAAAAAAAAATGGAAGAAGGCAAATTGTTGGCTGAGCAGGCATTACAAATAGCTGAGAAAAGAAGAGAAGCAAAAGGCAAGGAAGAAAGGGAAAAATATACCCAACTGAATGCAGAATTCCAGAGAATAGCAAGGAGAGATAAAAAGGCCTTCTTAAATGAACAATGCAAAGAAACAGAAGAAAACAATAGAATGGGAAAGACTAGAAATCTCCAAGAAAATTGGAAATATCAAGGGAACATTTCATACATGGATGGGCACAATAAAGAACAGAAATGGTAAGGACCTAACAGAAGAAGAAGAGATGAAGACGTGGCAAGAATACACAAATGAACTATACAAAAAAAGGTCTTAATGACCTGGATAAAAATGATAGTGTGGTCACTCACCAGACCACTCGCCAGACATCCTGGAGTGTGAAGTCTAATGGGCCTTAGGAAGTATTGCTACGACAAAGCTAGTGTAGGTGATGGAATTCCAGATGAGCTTATTTTAAATCATAAAATATAGTGCTATTAAAGAGCTGCACTCAATATGCCAGCATATTTGGAAAACTCAGCAGTGACCACCGGACTGGAAAAGGTCAGCTTTCATTCCAGTCCTGAAGAAGGGCAATGCCAAAGAATGTTCAAAGTACCGTACAGTTGCACTGATTTCACATGCTAGCAAAGTTATGCTCTAAATCCTTCAAGCTAGACTTCAGCAGTACATGAACTGAGAATTTCTAGATATACAAGCTGGGTTTAGAAAAGGCAGTGGAACCAGAGATAAAATTGCCAACATTCATTGGATCATAGAGAAAGCAAAGGAGTTCCAGAAAAACATCTGCTTCATTGACTACGCTAAAACCTTTGACTATGTGGATCACAATAAACTGTGGAAAATTCTTAAAGAGATGGGAATACCAGACTACCTTACCTGCTTTCTGAGAAACCTTTGTGCAGGTCAGGAAGCAACACTTAGAGGGTGAGGAGGGAGGTGCGAGGGGGTTCACAATGGCTGGGACACATGTATACCTGTGGCTGATTCATGTTAATGGATGGTTAAAACCATCAATATTGTAAAGCAATTATCCTCCAATTAAAATGAATTAATTAATTTTTTGAAAAAGAAGCAGCAGTTAGAACTGTACATGGAATAACTGACTGGCTCAAAATTGGGAAAAGAGTACGACAAAGCTGTATAATGTCATCCTGCTTATTTAACTTATATGCAGAGTATATCATGTGAAATGCCAGCACCCCAGCTTGTAATTCATCCAGCAATGAATCACAAGCTGGAATCAAGATTGCCAGGAGAAATATCAGCAACCTCAGATGTCCAGAAGATACCACGCTAATGGCAGGAATTGAAGAGGACATAAAGAGCTGCTTGATGAAGGTCAAATAGGAGAGTGCAAAAGCTGGCTTGAAACTCAACATTTAAAAAGCTAAAATCATGGCATCCCGTCTCATCACTTCATGGAAAATAGAAGAGGAAAAAGTGAAAGCAGTAGCCGATTTTATTTTCTTGGGCTCCAAAATCACCGTGGATAGTGACTGCAGCCAAGAATTTAAAAGACGCTTGCTCCTTAGAAGGAAAACTAGGACAAACCTAGATGGAGTATTAAAAAGCGGAGATATCACTTTGCTGACAGAGGTCCATCTAGACAAAGCTATGGTTTTTCCAGTAGTCATGTATAGATGTGAGAGTTGGATCATAAAGAAGGCTGAGCACTGAAAACCTGATACTTTCAAATTGTAATGCTGGATAAGACTCTTTAGAGTCCCTTGGACAGCAAGGAGATCAAACCAGTCAATCCTAAAGGAAATCAACCCTAAATATTCATTGGAAAGACTGATGCTGAAGCTGAAGCATCAAAACATTGGCCACTTTATGTGAAGAGGCGACTTGCTGGAAAAGACCCTGATGCTTGAAAAGATTGAAGGCAAGAAGAGAAGGGGGCAGCAGAGGATGAAGTCGTTAGGTAGTGTCACCAATTCAGTGGACATGAATTAAGTAAACTCTGGGAGATACTGGAGGACAGAGGAGCCTGGCTTACTATAGTCCATGGGTCACAAAGAATTGGACACCACTTAGTGTCTGAACAATAACAGCAATGCCCTCCTAACAGAATTTTAAGTGTATCATTGTTGACTTTAGGTCCAATGCTATTCACAGATCTCAAGAGCTTGTTCATCTTGCTTGAGGTAAAGTCGCTCAGTTGTGTCCTACTCTTTGCGACCCTGTGGACTGTAACCTACTAGGATTCTCCGTCTGTGGGATTCTCCGGGCAAGAATACTGGAGTGGATTGCCATTTCCTTCTCCAGGGGATCTTCCCGACCCAGGGATCGAACCCGGGTCTCCTGCACTGGAGGCAGACGCTTTAACCTCTGAGCCACCAGGGAAGCCCTGTTCATCTTGCTTAACTGGCACTTTATGGTCATTTATTAGTAACTCTTGTTTGCCCCTCCTCCTGGTCACTGGCAACTACATTCCATTCTTTGATTGATTTTAGATAATCAATTATAAGAATCAAATTCTTATGAGTACAATTGCATAGTTTTTGTCTTTCTGTGACTGACCTAGTTCACTTAGCATAGTTTCCTCAAGTTTCATTTGTATTGTTACATATTGCAAAATTTCATTCATTTTTTAAGATTGAATCAGTCTTTCATTGTATATATATATACCACATTTTCTTTATTCATTCATCTGCTGCTGGACATTTTGTTTCCACATCTTGGTTATTGTTGCAATGAACATGGGAATCTAATACTCCTGTTGCAATGAACATGGGAATCTAATACCTTCTTGAGCTCCTGAATTCAACTCTTTTGGATAAATATTCAGAAGTGGAGTTGCTAGATGATATGGCAGTTCTATTGTTAATGTTTTGAGGCCCCTCCATCCTGTTTTCCATAGCAGCGACAGCATTTTGCATTCCTACCAGGAGTGTGCTAGAGTTCCAATATCTCCACATCCTCTCCTCTCCTCATCTTTTGGTTTGTATATTTGTTTCATAATAACCATGGTGACAGATGTGAGGTGATATATTGTTGTGGTTTTGATTTGCATTTCTCTGATGATTAGAGACTTTGAGCATTTTTTTCATATTCATTGGCCATTTGTATGACTTTTTTTGAAAAATACCTATTTAAGTCCTTAGCCCATTTTTTTGAGTTATTAGGCTTTTTGACATTGAGTTGTAGGAGTTCCTTATATATTTTGGAGATTAACTCCTTATCAGATATGTGGTTTGCAAATATTTTCTCCCATTTCATAGCTTACCTTTTCACCCTGTTGATTGTTTCTTTTCTGTGCAGAAGCTTTTTAGTTTGATATAATCCCACTTGTTTATTTTTGGTCTTGTTGCCTATTCTTTCAGTGTCACATCCATGAAATCATTGCCAAGACAAATATCATGAAGCTTTTCCCCTATGTTTTCTTCTAGGAGTTTTACTGTTTCAGGTATTATGTATAAGGTATTTTGAGTTCATTTTTGTTGTAAGGTATAAGATAAATGTTCACTTTCATTCTTTTTTATGTGGATATCCAGTTTTCCTAACATCATTTGTTGAGGAATGCATACATTCATTGGCCATTTGTATGACTTTTTTAAAAAAATATATCTATTTAAGTCCTTAGCCTATTTTTTTGAGTTATTAAGTTTTTGACATTGAGTTGTAGGAGTTCCTTATATATTTTGGAGATTAACCCCTTATCAGATATGTGGTTTGCAAATATTTTCTCCCATTTCATAGCTTACCTTTTCACCCTGTTGATTGTTTCTTTTCTGTGCAGAAGCTTTTTAGTTTGATATAATCCCACTTGTTTATTTTTGGTCTTGTTGCCTATTCTTTCAGTGTCACATCCATGAAATCATTGCCAAGACAAATATCATGAAGCTTTTCCCCTATGTTTTCTTCTAGGAGTTTTACTGTTTCAGGTATTATGTATAAGGTATTTTGAGTTCATTTTTGTTGTAAGGTATAAGATAAATGTTCAGTTTCATTCTTTTTTATGTGGATATCCAGTTTTCCTAACATCATTTGTTGAGGAATGCATACTGTATATTCTTAGCACTCTTGTCAAAGGTCAGTTAACCATACATGCATAGGTTTATTTCTGGGCTCACTATTCTGTTCCATTGGTCTATATGTCTGTCTTATTCCAGTACTGTATTGTTTGAAGAACTTTATAATACATTTAAAACTTTCATTCTTTTTTATGTGGATATCCAGTTTTCCTAACATCATTTGTTGAGGAATGCATATTGTATATTCTTAGCACTCTTGTCAAAGGTCAGTTAACCATACATGCATAGGTTTATTTCTGGGTTCACTATTCTGTTCCATTGGTCTATATGTCTGTCTTATTCCAGTACTGTATTGTTTGAAGAACTTTATAATACATTTAAATCAGGATGTCTGTTCTTCTTTGTTGGGACTGATTTGACTATTTGTGCTTCCATGTGAGTTGCAGGGTGGGTTTTTCTTATTTATAAAATAAAATGCCTAATAAATTTTCATAGAGATTCCATTGAATCTGTATATCGTTTTGGGTAGGATAGTGCAATAATATTACATATTCTAATAATCAGGATGTCTGTTCTTCTTTGTTGGGACTGATTTGACTATTTGTGCTTCCATGTGAGTTGCAGGGTGGGTTTTTCTTATTTATAAAATAAAATGCCTAATAAATTTTCATAGAGATTCCATTGAATCTGTATATCGTTTTGGGTAGGATAGTGCAATAATATTACATATTCTAATCCCTAAACAGGAAGTCTTTCTGTCTGTGTCTTCTTTTATTTCTCTCTTCAGTGTTTTTTTATTTATATTTATTTATTTGGCTGTACCGGGTCTTAGTTGTGGCATCTTTCCTTGCATCATTCAGGATCCTTTGTTGCAGCATCCAGACTCTAGTTGTGACACATGGGCTCTGGAGTGTTTGAGCTAAGTAATTGCCCGACTCTGTCTTAGTTGCCACTCAACATATGGGATCTTAGTTCCCTGACCAGAGATCGAACCCACACGCCCTGCATTGCAAGATGGATTCTTAACCACTAGACCACCAGGGAAATCCCTATTTCTTTCTTCAGTGTTTTGTAGTTTTCAGTAGACAAGTCTTTCACCTCCTTAGTTAACTTTATTCCTGAATAAGTATTTTATTCTTTTTTGGTGCTACCATAAATGGCATTGTTTTGCTAATTTCCTTTTCAGAAAGTGTTTGTAAATATATACAAACACAGCTGATTTTTGTACATTGACATCATATCCTGCACTTTTATCAAATTTATTACTTTTAACTGTATTTTTATGGAATATTAAGAGTTTTCTGTATATAAAATCATGTTCAATTGCAAACAGGGACAGTTTTACATCTTTCCCAATTTAAATGTCTTTTTTCTCCCCTAATTGCTTTGGTTGAGATTTGCATTACTGTATTGAATAGAAGTAGTGAGAGTGGGCATTCTTGTCTTGTTCCTGATCTTAGAGAAAAAGCTTTAAAATTTTTACCATTGAGTATGATGTTGGCTGTGGGATTTTCATAATACTTTGGCCACCTCATGTGAAGAGGTGACTCATTGGAAAAGACTCTGATGCTGGGAGGGATTAGGGGCAGGAGGAGAAGGGGACGACAGTGGATGAGATGGCTGGATGGCATCACTGACTCAATGGACGTGAGTTTGAGTGAACTCCGGGAGTTGGTGATGGACAGGGAGGCCTGGCGTGCTGCAGTTCATGGGGTCGCAAAGAGTCGGACACGACTGAGCGACTGAACTGAACTGAACTGAACTGATGGTGGTTTTATTCCTAGCTTTTTAAGGAGTCTCCATACCATCTTCCATAGTGGCTGTATCAGTTTACATTCCCATCAGCAATGTGACAGTGTTCCCTTTTCTCCCCACCCTCTCCAGCATTTATTGTTTGTAGACTTTTTGATGATGGCCATTCTGACTGGTGTGACGTGTTATCTCATTGTACTTTTGATTTGCATTTCCCTGATAATGAGTGATGTTGAGCATCTTTTCATGTGCTTATTAGCCATCTGTATGTCTTCTTTGGAGAAATGCCTCTTCAGGTTCCTTTCCCACTTTTTGATGGGTTGTTTGCTTTTCTAGTATTGAATTGTATAAGCTGCCTGTATATTTTGGAAATTAATTCTTTATCAGTTGTTTCCCTTGCTTTTGTTTTCTCCCATTCTGAGGGCTGTTTGTAATGCTCTACAAAAAGCTTTTAAGTTTAATTAGGTCCCACTTATTTATTTTTGTTTTTATTTCCATTACTCTGGGATGTGGGTCGTAGAAGATCTTGTTTTGATTTATGTCATCGAGGGTTCTGCCTGTGTTCTTGTCTAAGAGTTTAATAGTTTCTGGTCTTACATTTAGGTCTTTAATCCATTTTGACTTTATCTTTGTGTATGGCATTAGGTAGTGATCTAATTTCATTCTTTTGCACATAGCTGTCCAGTTTTCCAAGCACCATTTACTGAAGAGGCTATCTTTGCCCTGTTGTATATTCTTGCCTCGTTTGTTAAAAATAAGGTACTCATAGGTGGTGTGGGTTTATCTCTGGGTTCTCTGTCTTGTTCCATTGGTCTATATTTCTGTTTTTGTGCCAATACCATAGTGTCTTGATGACTGTAGCTTTGTAGTATAGTCTGAAGCCAGGAAGGTTGATTCCTCCAGTTCCATTCTTCCTCAAGACTGCTTTGGCTATTCAGGATCTTTTATGTTTCCATATGAGTTGTGAAAATTTTTGTCCTCGTTCTGTGGAAAAATCCATAAGTAATTTGATAGGGATCACATTGAATCTGTAGATTGCATTTGGTAGTATAGTTATTTTCACAATATTGAGTCTTACTACCAGGAACATGGAATATCTCTCCATCTGTTTATGTCATTTTTGATTTCTTTCATCAGTGTCTTATAGTTTTCTGTATACAGGTCTTTTGTTTCCTTAAGTAGGTTTATTACTAGATATTTATTTCTTTTTGTTGCAGTGGTGAATGGTATTGATTCCTTAATTTCTTTCTGATTTTTCATTGTTAATGTATAGGAGTGCAAGTGATATCTGTATTGACCT
Source organism: Cephalophus harveyi (assembly GCA_006410635.1). NCBI lineage: Eukaryota > Metazoa > Chordata > Mammalia > Artiodactyla > Bovidae > Cephalophus > Cephalophus harveyi. The sequence goes on from SJYT01067672.1 coordinate 279,802, forward strand.
TGTACCCCACGACTTTGCTGAATTCACTGATTAGTTCTAGTAATTTTCTGACAGTTTCTTTTGGTTTTTCTATGTATAGTATCATGCCATCTGCAAACAGTGAGAGTTGTACTTCTTCTTTTCTGATCTGGATTCCTTTTATTTCTTTTTTTCCCCTCTAATTGCCATAGCTAGGACTTCCAAAACTATGTCGAATAATAGTGGTGACAATGGACACCCTTGTCTTTTCCTGATCTTAGAGGGAAAGCTTAGTTTTATACCACTGAGAATAATGTTTGCTGTGGGCTTTTCATATATGGCCTTTACAATGTTGAGATAGGTTCCTTCTATGCCCATTTTTTGAAGTGTTTTTACCACAAATGGAAGCTGGATTTTGTCAAAGGCTTTTTCTGCATCTATTGAGATGATCATATGGTTTTTATCTTTCAATTTGTTGATATATTGTATCACATTGATTCACTTGCATATATTAAAGAATTCTTTTTTGTGTGTGTGTAAAAGATTAAATTTATTGGTCTTTTGGGGGAATTTGATGCATCATTGGTGTATTACAACTGAGCCATTAATCTTGTAGCTTCATCAACCTTACCTGTTACGTTTTCATGACACTGCTGAGATATCAGTTGTTTCTGCAGAAGTTCAAGGGAAAGGCCTTTTGAGAAGTTTGCCAGTTCCTTCTGTATATCTATGAAAGCTTTATTCACTCTGTTAACTTTTTCATCATTCATAATGTTTATCTTCTTAAGATTAGTGGTAACTGGCTTTGCTTTATTTTTAACCTTAAAGCTTTTTTGACTATGTGGAATACATTCCTCTTAGTTTGTTCTTGGACATTGTCTCTCACCAGGCCTCCGACACCCTCATGTAGCCTCTCAGGTTCCAGGTGATGCCATCCTGAAGAATTCTTTCATCCCGGGAATAAACCTGACTTGATCATGGTGCATGAACTTTTTAGTGTGTTGTTGGGTCCTGTTTGCTAGAATTTTGTTGAGGATTTTTGCATGTATGTACATCAGTGATACTGGCCTGTAGTTTTCTTTTTTGTGTGTTGTCTTTCCCTTGTTTTGGAATCAGGGTTATTGTGGCCTCATAGAATGAGTTTGGAAATGTTCCTTCCTCTGCAATTTTTTGGAAGAGTTTCAGAAAAATAGGTCTTAGCTCTTCTCTAAATGTTTGCTGGAATTCCCCTGTGAAGCCATGTGGCTGGCCGTGGGCTTTTATTTTTTGGGAGATTTTTGATCACTGTTTCAATTGCAGTGTTTGTAATTGGGTTGTTCATAATTTCTGTTTCTTTCTGGTTCAGTCTTGGGAGGCTGATCTTTTCTAAGTATCTGTCCATTTCCTCTAGGTTGTCCGTTTTATTAGCATATAGTTGCTCATAATATTCTCTTATGATCCTTTGTATTTCTGTGTTGTCTGTTCTAACCTCTCCTTTTTAATTTCTAATTTGATTGATTTGATTTTTCTCCCTTTTTTTCTTGATGAGTCTGGCTAGTGGTTTGTCAATTTTGTTTATCTTCTCAAAGAACCAGCTTTAATTTTTATTATCTTTGCTACTGTTTCCTTCATTTCTTTTTCATTTATTTCTGCTCTGATATTTATGATCTTCTGCTGACTTTGGAGTTTTTTGTTCTTTTTCCAGCTGCTTTAGATGTAGAGTTAGGCTGTCTATTCGATACTTTTCTTGCTTCTTGAGGTGTGATTGCATCCTGAAGATACAAAATAAACCTCCCTCTTAGAACTGCTTTTGCTGAGTCCCACAGGTTTTGTGTCCTCATGTTTTCATTGTCATTTGTTTCTAGGAATCTTTTGATTTCTTTTCTTATTTCTTCAGTAACCTCTTTGTTATTTAGTAATGTATTGTTTAATCTCAAAGTTTGTGTTTTTTGCAGTTATTTTGCAGGGGAATTCCAGATACAAGAAAATAACTGTATCATAGCGTTGTGGTCAGAGAAGATACTTGATACAATTTCAATTTTCTTAAATTTACTGAGGCTTGATTTATGGCCAAAGATGTGGTCTATCCTGGAGAATGTTCCATGTGCACTTGAGAAGAATGCATATTCTTCTGCATTTGGAAGGAAAGTTCTGAAGATATCAATTAGGTCCATTTGGTCTAAAGTTTCATTTAAGGTTTGTGTTTCCTTATTGATTCTGTTTTGATGATCTATCCATTGTTGAAAGTGGGGTGTTAAAGTCCCCTACTATTGTGTTGCTGTTGATTTCTCCTCTTATGCCTGTTAGTGTTTGCCTTATGTATTGAGGTGCTCCCATGTTGGGTGCATAGATATTTACAATAGTTACGTCTTCTTCTTGGATTGATTCCTTGATCATTATGTAGTGCCCTTCTTTGTCTTTTATGATATTTTTATTTTAAAGTCTATTTTGTCTGAAATAAGGATTGCCACTCCAGCTTTCTTTTGGTTTCCATTCTCATAGAATATCTTTTTCCATCCTTTTACTTTTAGTCTTTATGTGTCTCTAGGTCTGAAGTGGGTCGCCTGTAAGCAGCGTATGTATGGGTCTTGTTTTTGTATCCATTCAGTCAGTCTGTATCTTTTGGTCAGTGCATTTAATACATTTACATTTAAGGTGATTATTGATACATATGTCCCTACTGGCAATTTCTTGATTGCTTTGGATTTGTTTTTGTAGGTCTTTCCTTTCTCTTGTGTTTCCCTTTAGTATTTTTTGCAAGGTTGATTTGGTGGTGCTGAATTCTCTTATCTTCTGCATGTCCATAAAGCTTTTGATTTCTCCATCAATTCTGAATGATATCTTAGCCAGGTACAGTAATCATGGTTGTAGGTTTTTCTCTTTCAGTACTTTAAATATATCCTGCCATTCCCTTCTGGCCTGCAAAGTTTTGGTGAAAGATCCATTGTTAATCGTATGGATCGTCCCTTGTATGTTACTTGTTGCATTTCCCTTGCTGCTTTTATTATTCTTTCTTTGTGCTTAATCTCTGTTAGCTTGATTAATATGTGTCTCAATGTGTTTCTCCTTGTGTTTAAACTGTAGGAGACTCTCTGCGCTTCTTGGACTTAATTGACTATTTCTTTTCCCATGTTGGGGAAGTTCTCAACTATAATTTCTTCAAAAATTTTCTCAATGCTTTTTTAAAAAATTCTTCTTCCTCTGGGACCCCTATAACTTGAATGTTGGTGCATTTAATATTGTCCCAAAGGTCTCTGAGGCTTTCCTCAATTCTTTTCATTCCTTTCCCTTTATTCTGCTCTTCAGCAGTTATTTCCACTATTCTATACTCCAGCTTACTTATCTGTTCCTCTACCTCGATTATTCTGCTTTTGGTTCCTTCTAGAGTATTTTTAATTTCAGTAACTGTGTTATTCATCTCTGTGTGCTTATTCTTTATTTCTTCTATGTCCTTGGTGATTGTATTAACTATGTTAAATGCTTCTTGCATTTTTTCCATTCTATTTTTAAGTCTTCAGAGCATCTTTGCTAACATTATTCTGAATTCTCTTTCAGGGAGATTTACTTATTTCCTCTTTGTTTATTTGGTCTTGTGAGTTTCTACCATGCTTTTTCATTTGTGCTGTGTTTCTCTGTCTTTTCATCTTTTTTTTTTTTTTTTTTTCTAGCTTGCTCCACTTGAGGTCTCCTTTTCCCAGACTTTAGGGTTATATTACTTCTTTTTGATTTTTGCCCTTGGAGGGAAATTTCGGTTGGTGGTTTGTGTTGATTTCTTGTTAGGGGTGACTTGTGCCTGTGTTCTAGTGGGAGAAGATCAAGTAGATAATTACAGAAATACTGGGACATACAAACACACACACACACACACACACACACACTTCCACACATACAGTTATAACCAAAAGTGTTCTAAAGAAAAGAGTACAAGAGATTGACTTGGTGAGCAAGGGAAACCAGAGGTGATATCAACCAGTTGAAAGCAGAGTTAGCTAATGGTCAATCTGGAAATCTGAGCATGAGCAGAGGGCCAGCTGGGGAATATCGCATGTGAAGTGAAGTGAAAGTTGCTCAGTCATGTCTGACTCTTTGCAACCCCATGGGCTACACAGTCTATGGAATTCTCCAGGCCAGAATACTAGAGTGGGTAGCCTTTCTTTTCTTCAGGGGATCTTCCCAACCCAGGGATTGAGCCCAGGTCTCCTGCATTGCAGGCAGATTCTTTACCAGCTCACATAGAGAGCTCAGCAATTTAACTTATTGGTGAAAGAAGAAAGAGTGAAGGAAAAAGGGAGACTAAAAAAAGAGAGAGAGAAATTAAAAAGGAGAAGGGAGGGAAGAGAGAAAAGGAAGGAGTGGAGAAGAGATTTTTAAAAATTTTAAAAAGAGAGAGAAAAGTAGGAATAGAAAAGCAAAGATGAATAGACGTGTGTAGAAAAGATTTGTATATATTCAGGAATAGCTACAGCCAGTAAAAAACAGTAGGAAAAACAGTTGAATATATCAAAAACAAAATCCAAAAAACTCATCAAGAAAAAAGAAAAAAATAAGAAAGAGAAAAAAAAGATAAAAACTTAAAATGAATTTCTCTCTCTCTTTTTTTTTGACAAGAAACACAAAGAGGAAAACTCCACATCACCACAAAAGGCTAATATGGAGGTGGAAATATGTAAGGGGGGAATAAACCATGTGATTTATAAGAAAAAAAAGAAAAAGAAATCTTAAAATGAATTTTTTTTTTTTTAACAAGGAAAACTCCATAGCACCGCTAAAGGCTGGTGTGAAGGTGGAGATACATTGGGGGAATAAACTGTGATTTATAAGAGAAAGAAAAAAGAAAAAAAAATTTTTTTAAGTTTCTCAAGGTAGTAGTTCTTGGTTGTGGAGTTTGCCCCTGTGGATGGGGTTGGGTTAGTGTCCTGGTTGGTGGAGCTCATGCCTGTGTTCTGGTTGATGGAGCTGGATCTCCTCTCACTGAAGGGCAGGGCAGTGTCCAGTAGTAGGTTTTGGAGTATCTACAGGTTCAGTATGCCTTTGGGCAGTCATTCTAGCTTTTGCGGTGTTCAGTTCTGTTCAGTTACTCAGTCGTGTCCGACTCTTCGCGACCCCATGAATCGCAGCACGCCAGGCCTCCCTGTTCATCACCAACTCCCAGAGTTCACTCAGGCTCACGTCCATCGAGTCCGTGATGCCATCCAGCCATCTCATCTTTGATTGTCCCCTTCTCCTCCTGCCCCCAATCCCTCCCAGCATCGGCATCTTTCCCAATGAGTCAACTCTTCGCGTGAGGTGGCCAAAGTACTGGAGTTTCAGCTTTAGCATCATTCCTTCCAAAGAAATCCCAGGGCTGATCTCCAGATTGGACTGGTTGGATCTCCTTGCAGTCCAAGTTAGGCACGTCTATTTCCACAGCTGCTTCAGAGTGGCCCTCTCAGCATAAATGCAGTGTCGCCAGCTCCCTACTTGTCCCTGGGATCATTTCCGGTGCTTCTGTTCCCCAGTCCTGCCCTGCGCTGCTGGCGGGAGCTTGCTAGGTAGGTGCTTACGTGGATCCTTTCGCATTGCAGCGACTTGTGTGGGCTTCCCTCAGCCCCCTAAGCTCACCCTCTGTGTTGCGGGGCTTGTGTGCACTTGACTCAGTTCCCGAGGTCCACCCTCTGCGTCGCAGCCTTGTGTGCACTTGTCTTGGCCTCCAGGGCACACATTCTGCATCAACCGGGTTTGTGTGCACTAGCCCCAGTGTCACGGGGCTAGTGTGGAATTGTTTCGGCTCCCCGTGCCTACCCTCTGCGTCATGGGGTTTATGTGCCCTTGTTTCATTTCACTGCCTGCACTCTTTGTCGTGGGGGTTATTTGTTCTTTCAGCTGTCCCATGAGGGTTGTGTGTACTGCCCAAGTTTGTATGCCACCCCTCTATCGGCACCCCAGTCCCTCCCTTTGTGCCAGCTGTTTGTCTGTCCTGTCACACTCGGCTACCTGGGCTTGCCCTCTGTGCTGCAAGGGTTGTGTGCACTGGTTGGGTTTGTCTGCTGTGTCAAACTCAGCTGGGTTTATATGCCGCGCCACCTGGAGGCCTGGGGTCTTCTGCTGTCACCTAGAGGTTGCTTTGTAGGAGTTGTTCCGTATCTTAATGAGTTTTTGATGTATTTAGGGGGAGGCTAGCAATCTCCCCATCAAAACTCCTCTGCCATCTTCTTCTATCTCCCTCAATCACATGATTTTTATCCTTTATTATGTTTATGTGTTTTCACATTAATTGATTATCATATGTTGAATCATCTTTGCATCCCAGGGATAAATCCTACTTGGTCATGGTATTATTATTGTTCAGTTGCCAAGTCGTGTCTAGCTCTTTGCAACCCCACGGACTGCAGCATGCCAGGCTTCCCTAACCCTCACCATCTCCTGGAGTTTGCCCAAGTTCATGTCCATTGAATCGGTGATGCCATGCAACTATCTCATCCTCTATACCCTCTTCTCCTTCTGCCCTCAGTCTTTTCCATCACCAGGGTCTTTTCCAATGAGTCAGCAGTTCACATGAGGTGGCCAAAGTATTAGAGCTTCAGCTTCAGCATCAGTCCTTCCAATGAATATTCAGGGTTGAGTTCCTTTAGAATTGACTGGTTTGAACTCCTTGCTGGCCAAGGGACTCTGAGGAGTCTTCTCCAGCACCACAGTTCAAAAGCATCAATTCTTCAGTGCCCTGCCTTCCTTATGGTCCAGCTCTCACATCCATACATGACTACTGGAGAGACCATAACCTTGACTATATGGACCTTTGTCGACAAAGTGATGTCTCTGCCTTTTAATACACTGTCTAGGTTTGTCATAGCTTTCCTGCCAAGAAGCAATTATCTTCTAATTTCATGGCTGCAATCACCATCCACAATGATTCTGGAGCCCAAGAGGAGGAAATCTGTCACTGCTTCCACCTTTTCCCCTTCTATTTGCTATGACGTGATGGGACCATGTTTTTTTAATATTGAGTTTTAAGCTGGCATTTTCACTCTCTTCTTTCACCCTCATCAAGAGGCTTTTCAGTTCCTCTTCTCTTTCTGCCATTAAAGTGGTATCTGAATATCTGAGGTTGTTGATATTTCTCCTGACAGTCTTGACTCCAGCTTGTAACCCATCCACCCTGGAATTTCATTTGATGTCCAAGTTAAATAAACAGGGTGACAATAAACAGCCTTGTCATACTCCTTTCTCAAATTTGAACCAGTCAGTTGTTCCATATATGGTTCTGTTGTTTTTTGACCTGCATACAGGTTTCTCAGGAGACAGGTAAGATGGCCTGATATTCCCATCTCTGTAAGAGTCTTCCTCAGTTTATTATGATCCATGATTCTTTTAATGTGTTGGATTTTGTTGAGGATTTTTGCATTGATATTCATCAGGGATATTAGTCTGTAGTTTTCTTGTCAGAAAAATATGTCTTTGCCTGATTTTGGAATCAGGGCAGTTATGGTCTCATAAAGTGAGTTTGGAAGTGTTCTTTCTTCCATTTTGGGGGATATTTTGAGAAGGATTGGCATCAGTTCTTTTGGGGGCAAAGGCACCTTTTAGATACATAAGATTGTCCTATTGCATTTAACTTTAGCAGTTTACATGCTAAAAGGAAATTGTATCATTTTTAGAAAGCTTTTAAAAGTTTAATTTGTTTAAAATAACTGCTCAGAATGACCCCACAGGAGTCTGAACTAGACCTACCTGCTAGTGTTGGAGGGTCTCTTGTGGAGGTGTGGGCCGGTGTGGCTTGCAGCAGGGACAGGGACAAAGGCAGCAGCAACCCTGGAAGGTGCCACTTGGAGGTCACCGTTAACCCTACCACAGAGTCCAGGGCTAGGCACCTCAGACCAAACAACAGGGGAGGGAGCGCAACCCCACCTATCAGAGGATAATTGAATTAAAATTTTACTGAGCACAGCCCTGCCCACAGAAAACCAGAGCAAGACCCAGTTTTCCTACTGCCAGTCCCTCCCATCAGGAAGCTTACACAAGCCTCTTAGCCTCATCCATCAGAGAGCAGACAGAAGAAATAAGAAAAACCACAGTCCCACAGCAGCTAAAATGAAAACTGCATCACAGAAAGTTAATCAGAATGAAAAAGCAGAAGGTTATGTTCCAGATGAAGGGATAGGATAAAATCCCAGAGAAACAACTAAATGAAGTGGAGATAGGCAGATTTCCAGAAAAAGAATTTGAAATAATGATAGTTAAGATGATCCAGGATCTCAGAAAAGCAATGAAGAAGATGCAAAAATGTTTACCAAAGACCTAGAAGAACTAAAGAACAAATAGAGATGAATAACATATCAGGAATCAGTAGCAGAATGGATAAGTGACTTGGAGGACAGAATGGTGAAAATCACTGCCACAAAACAAAATATAGAAAAAAGAATGAAACAAAAATGAAGACAGCCTAAGAGGCCTCTGGGACAACTTTATATGCACTTATATTTGCATTACTGGGGCCCTAGAAGGAGAAGAGAGAGAGAAAGGACCCAGAAAAAGATTTGACAAGATGATAGCTGAAAACTTCCCTAACATGGAAAAAGAAATATTCAACTAAGTCAACCAAGAAGCACAGAGTGTCCCAGGCAAGATAGACCCAAGGAGGAATACAGCTGAGACACATAGTAATCAAACTGACAAAAATTAAAGACAAAGATAAAATACTAAAAGCAGCAAGGGGAAAATGACAAATAACATACAAGGGAACTCCCATAAGGTTATCAGCTGATTCTTTGAGAAACTACAAACCAGAAGGAATGGCATGATATATTTAAAGTGATATATTTAAAGTGATGATTCTACAACCAAGAATACTCTACCCAACAAGACTCCCTTTAAGATTTGATGGAGAAATCAAAAGCTTTCCCAGACAAGCAAAAGTTAAGAGAATTCAGCACCACCAAACCAGCTTTACAACAAATGCTAAAGGAACTTCTCTAGGCAGGAAAACATAAGAGAAGGGAAAGACCTACACAAAATAAACCCCAAACAATCAAGAAAATGATAATAGGATCATACATATGGATAATTACCTTAAATGTAAATAGATTAAATGCCAACCAAAAGATATAGATTGGCTGGTGGATGAAAACATATGCATGTATGCACTTTGATTTACTACATCACTCTGCTTAACCCCCAAAATTGTATGTAATTATTTAATTTTTAATTTTTAATCATGTTTCCATTATGACTTGCAGTTGTAATTATCTTTTATTTTTTGTCTGGCTGTTGATTGTGAAAACTGATAAACATCTCTTACTATTGTGATTATGTAACCATTATTCTCTTAATACCATTGTATCATGATTGGTCAATTGAAAAATAATAGAATTCTATATCACTGAAACTACCATTAATAGAAAAACTGTAATCATTCTCCAAAATCCAGATGCATACCAGAATTATCTTAGAATTTTCTGAAAAATCAAATGCCTAGGTATTGCTTTTTTAGTCTCTGAATTTCCAGATGTGTTTCTAGTGAGCAGCCATTTTTAAACACAACTGGATTATATGATGATCTTTTACTTTTATCCAGTTTATTTCATGTTTTCTATTTTATATTCTCCCATTTCATTTAGTCTATGTTTTCCAGTACCTCCATCTCTTCTTTTTCTTGTTGTTCTTTCTCAAACCTTTATCAAGTGTAGTAGAAGAGCTTTTGTATACATTTTATATGCATATAAATAGTATGTATAATATACGTATTTTAGAAAATGTATGAATTTTTGCCTATCTAAAAAATTTCTGACATTTTGATTCCATTTATTGACTTAATATGAATAGAATGCTAGATTTTTAATTTATACTCTCTCAAATGTTTGGTATCATTCCATGTATTTTGGCATCTAATCAGTTCAGTTCAGTCGCTCAGTCGTGTCCGACTCTTTGCGACNCTTCAGAATGGCATCTAATATTACTACTAAAAGTCTAGAAAGCTTATCATCTTAGTGATTTGGTTTTAAAAATAAATTTTAGGCTTGAAACCTCTAATCCAATTTTTCAAATATAAAGAGGTACTGTTGAAAAAAAAAAAAAAAACCAGAAAGGAAATTAAAATGTGATACAGTATTATTGACTACAGATTTTGTTCAAATTTCACAGAATTTCATGCTAGTATCCATTATTTGTTTTCATACCTTATTCAAGATTCCACACTGTATTTAGTTGCATTGAGCTGCATGCAACAAATTCTGGTAAATTCTCTGTTCATTTTTATTCTGTTTCACATATTTTCTAATTTTCCTTTTCATTGGTTCTTAGATACACTCATCATTTAAAAGTCAACATTTAATTTCCAAATACCTGGGTTATTTTAAGTATCTTTGATATTAATTTCTTATTTTGATATCAATTTTTCACTTAAATGCTTTCTTCTCTGCAATCACCCTTTGTGTTTTTTCATTTTTCTAACTTAGCCAAAGATCTCTCTTGGTAAATGTCACATTGCACTTGAAAATATGTGGGTTATTTTCAAATATCTTTTGATATTGATGTCTAACATAATTCCACAGTGATCAGAGAAAAGATTCTGTATGACTTTCGTACCTTTAGACCATGAAATTTTTGCACCTTGTTTTATGTCCCTGTCTGGTGTCTCCTAGTTTATAGTCAATGGTACTTGAATAGAATTTGTATCCTACTGTTGTGTGAAACTTGTAGTTATGTTGAATTGGTTCATAGTGCTTTTCAGGTCTACTATATCCTACTTTCCTGTATATTCATTTTATTATTTTTTGAGAACTTGACACTGAAACTCCAACTAAAAATCTTAATTTATCTGCTTAAAAAATAATTCTAAGATATCGTGGAACTACATGTACCTTTGTTCTGTATTTTCCAAGTCTCCTGTAAATGTGTTATCATACTTTAATAATTTAAAACTTAAAAAAGAAAGAGGAAAAAAATTAAAAAAAAAAAGAATCCACCTGCTAATGCAAGGGACATGGGTTTGATCCCTGGTCTGGGAAGATTTCGCATGCTGTGGGGCAACTAAGCCCATGCACCACAACTAAGCCCACATGCCCTAGAGCCTGTGCTCTGCAACAAGAAAAGCCACCACAACGAGAAGCCTGCGTACTGCGGCTAGAGAGTAGCCCCGCTTGCTGCAACTAGAGAAAGTCTACGCACAGCAGCAAAGACCCAGTGCAGCCGAAAGTAAAGAAAGAAAGGAAGGAAGGAAGAGATAAAAGAAACTGGACAGCCTGAAACTTTTCGAAACATGGGCAGAAGACCTGAATAGACATTTTTTCCTAAAGAAAACATACAGATGGCCAACAGGCACATGGAAGAATGCTCAACGTCGTTAACCATCAGAGAAATGCAAATCAAAACCACAATGAGATATCACCTCCTACCTGTCGGCACGGCTACCATGAAAAGGACCACAGATGACAAATGTTGGTGAGAATGTGGAAAAAGAGACCTCTTATACAGTGTACTGATGCATTTGTATGGAATTTAGAAAGACGGTAACCATAACCCTGTATGCGAGACAGCAAAAGGGACACAGATGTATAGAACAGTCTTTTGGACTCTGTGGGAGAGGAAGACGGTGGGATGATTTGGGAGAATGGCATTGAAACATGTATAATATCATATAAGAAATGAATCACCAGTCCAGGTTCAATGCAGGATACAGGATGCTTGGGGCTGGTGCACTGGGATGACCCAGAGGGATGGTATGGGGAGGGAGGTGGGAGGGGGGTTCAGGATGGGGAACACGTGTACACCCATGGTGGATTCATGTTGATGTATGGCAAAACCAATACAATATTGTAAAGTAATTAGCCTCCAATTAAAATAAATAAATTTAAATTAAAAATTAAAAAAAAAAGAAACCTCTTATACTATTGGTGGAATGCAAATTGGTGTAGCCACTGTGGAAAGCATTCTGGAGGTTCCTCAAAAAACTAAAATTAGACTTACTATATGATCAATTCCACTGCTAGGTATATATCTGAAGAAAATGAAAACACTAATTCAAAAAGATACATGCACTTCAATGTTCATAGCAGCATTATTTGTAATAGGCAAGATGTAGAACCAACCTAAGTGTCCATGAATAGATAAAGAAGATTTGATGTATATGTGTGTGTGTTTGTGTGTGTGTGTATAGTGTATATATATATATGTTTGTGTGTATATATATATATATGAAATATTACTCATAAAAAAGAATGTTAGAATGCCATTTGCAGTAAGATAGATAGACCTGGTAGGTATTATGCTTAGTGAAATAAAGTCAAAGACAAAATTATATGTTACCACTTGTATGTGGAGTCTAAAAAATAAAACAGACGAATATAATAAAATAGAAGGAGACACACAGATATAGAGAACAAACTACTGGTTACCAGGATGAGAGAGGAAGGGGAAGCAACATAGGGGCAGAGACTTATGAGGTACAAACTACTATGTATAAAATAAATAAGCTGCAGGGATATATTGTACAGCACAGGGAATATAGCCAATATTTTATAATAACTTGAAGTATAATCTGTAAAATTTTGAATCAGCATATGATATACCTGAAACTAAATTAATATTAGAAATCAACAATTTCCCACTTATAAAATGTACTGGCACACTTGAAAAAAATAAAATAACTGCTCAGCTAAATCTACCATGAACGATCATGATGTTTAATTTTTTGCACTGAAAATTATTATTAAAGTAATGCATAATATTTTATTGCATTGCAGAATATTAATCTAAAAATGAAATTTTTCATTAAAGTATTATGTGACATAATTTCATTTTATTATAGAGTATTATATTGATTTACCAAAATTTGTACTTTGCCTTCTTTGGATTTGTATTCCAAAACTCTGTGATCTATATTGTGGGCTCATTATGTTAAATTAAAAAATCAAAGTCATTACCTAAATTTTCCACTTCATATTTGTTGAACATAAAATAGCCAGGTATCAAAAATCATGTTTCACTTACAGCTAAAGCATGACAACACATTTTAAATGTAATTGCTTTTTGAAGTAATTGTAACCAAACAGCATCTTTTATGCATGAAGACCTGTAGTTGACTGATTTCCCTGTAACTTAATTCTTTGAATAATAGGGAATCGGGGCAGCAAACAGCCACATGTAGCAGGATGGTTCATGGGAGAAAAGGGCACAGGGAAGCAAGAGGCTGTGTGCTCATGGAAGCCAGAAGCTCAGAGGCCCAGGAGAGGTACAGGCAAGAGTGTGGGCATTTGGCCAGATTTCAATCCTGCTTCTGCTGCTGACTGCCTGTGAGACTTGAGCAAGTGTCTTAACCTCTGTGAGCCTCAAGAATGATCGGTGTAACGTGTCTAATAATACAGGTAGACTTGAATCGGATAGGTTAGTAGGCAATACATTATAAATTCTCTGTAAAAGTTATTTTACTCTCACCTGTAGAGAACAGGGAGGCTGGGGAGGACAAAAGAAGGTCACAGTCTTTCCTGTGTGAAAACCCTGAAAAATAAGCCTTGAAGTGCAGAGAGGGTTCATATCTGATGCCATAGATGTTGGTAAGTTTTCTTTGCTGAATAAAAAAGTACTCAGGAGCTTAAAAAATCAGACTTTGTGCAACCTAAATCCAAAATCTTGGGTTAAGGGGATCTCTGAATATGATATGGGATCCTGGAACAGAAAGTGTATTAAGGGAAAAACTGAGCAAAGTATGAGGAGAAGTGAAAGTCGCTTGGTCATGTCCGACTCTGCAGCCCTATGGACTACACAGTTCATGGGATTCTCCAGGCCAGAGTACTGGAGTGGGTAGCTGTTCCCTTCTCCAAGGGATCTTCCCAACCCAGGGATCAAACCCAGGTCTCCCACATTGCAGACAGATTGTTTACCATCTGAGCCACAAGGGAAGCCCAGGAATGCTGGAGTGGGTAGCCTATCCCTTCTCCAGCAGATCTTCCCATCCCAGGAATCGAACCAGGGTCTCATGCATTGCAGGTGGATTCTTTACCTACTGAGCTATCAGGGAAGCCCTGAGGAAATTATAGCCTTTAGTTAATAATGTATCAATGTTGGTCCATTAATTATTAGTAATGTACCCTATCAATTAAGATCTTAATGAGAGAAACTAGGTGTGAGTTATACAGGAACTCTTTGTACTGTCTGCCCAACTGTTCTATAAATCTCAAACTGTTCGAAAAAGTAAAGCCTACAGACTTCCCTGGCAGTCCAGTGGTTAGGACTCCATGCTTCCACTGCAGGCAAAACAGGTTGGATCTCTAGCTGGGGAACTAAGATCCTGTGTGCAAATGGCCAAAAAATTTGTAAGTATATTACAAATAAAAAGTAAAACCTATCAAAAAAATAATTTTTGTTTCTTCCCTGGTGGCTCAGAGGTTAAAGCGTCTGCCTGGAATGCAGGAGACCCGGGTTCAATCCCTGCATCGGGAAGATCCCCTGGAGAAGGAAATGGCAACCCACTCCAGTACTCTTGCCTGGAGAATCCCATGGAGGGAGGAGCCTAGTGGGCTACAGTCCATGCGCAAAGAGTTGGACACGACTGAGCGACTTCCCTTTTACTTTCACTTTGTTTGTTTAACGTGAAAGCTGGACCAGATTTAGATAGGGTGGAAGGCAGATGACAGCACTGAGCAGAGGCAGCAGTGCAGTCAGGGGCACGTGGGGAGAGGCCAGTCTCATGCAGAGGACAGACTGGCATGGGGGCTGCAAGACCCACTCCTTCTCTCTTCTGGGTCGGGCCGGGCTGTCAATACATATGGAAAGTGGCTCTGCATCTGGTCCCAGCTGAGAGGCAGTGCTAGGCAGCAGGGAGGTTCAGTTCAGTTCAGTCGCTCAGTCGTGTCCGACTCTTTGCAACCCCATGAATCGCAGCACGCCAAGCCTCCCTGTCCATCACCAACTCCTGGAGTTCACTCAGACTCACGTCCATTGAGTCGCTGATGCCATCCAGCCATGTCATCCTCTGTCGTCCCCTTCTCCTCCTGCCCCCAATCCCTCCCAGCATCAGAGTCTTTCCCAATGAGTCAACTCTTCGCATGAGGTGGCCAAAGTACTGCAGTTTCAGCTTTAGCATCATTCCTTCCAAAGAAATCCCAGGGTTGATCTCCTTCAGAACGGACTGGTTGGATCTCCTTGCAGTCCAAGGGACTCTCAAGAGTCTTCTCCAACACCACAGTTCAACAGCATCAATTCTTCGGTGCTCAACTTTGTTCACAGTGTAACTCTCACATCCATACATGACCACAGGAAAAACCATAGCCTTGACTAGACGGACCTTTGTTGGCAAAATAATGTCTCTGTTTTTCAATATGCTATCTAGGTGGGTCATAACTTTCCTTGTCAAGGAATGTTTAATAGGAGGATTCCTACATGCTGTTTCTCATACATTCTCTGTTCATTATCAGTTTCTATTCGGAGAACAAGTAGAGCTGCATGCAGCTCTCAGGACTAAGATCATGAGAAATGGTATCTGCTTGGATTCCTTTCAGTGACTCTTTTCAGCGTCAGCGACCTTGTATGTATTAGACTATCCATATTGTTGCTATTGATAAATTTTCATCCTGTGTAATAGTTGAGTAATCATCTTACTAAAGATATATAAGCCTGCATTTCTGCTAATAAAATACCTTTGCTCCATCAGAGCTTGTATCTCCATGTCTTTCTTTCTTTCTTTCTCTCTTTCTTTCTCTCTCTCTCTTGCTCCCTCCGGCTCTCTCTTTCACTTTCGACTCTGGACCACCAGGTTCTGGTCCATTAAAAGACCCCAACATCAAGGAGTAAGCGTCTTTTAATTTCATGGCTGCAGTCACCATCTGCAGTGATTTTGGAGCCCCAAAAAATAAAGTCTGACACTGTTTCCACTGTTTCCCTATCTATTTCCCATGAAGTGATGGGACCAGATGCCATGATCTTCGTTTTCTGATTGTTGAGCTTTAAGCCAACTTTTTCACTCTCCTCTTTCACTTTCATCAAGAGGCTTTTTAATTCCTCTTCACTTTCTGCCATAAGGGTGGTGTCATCTGCATATCTGAGGTTATGGATATTTCTCCCGGCAATCTTGATTCCAGCTTGTGCTTCTTCCAGCCCAGCGTTTCTCATGATGTACTCTGCATATAAGTTAAATAAGCAGGGTGACAATATACAGCCTTGACGTACTCCTTTTCCTCTTTGGAACCAGTCTGTTGTTCCATGTCCAGTTCTAACTGTTGCTTCCTGACATGCATATAGGTTTCTCAAGAGGCAGGTCAGGTGGTCTGGTATTCCCATCTCTTTCAGAATTTTCCACAGTTTATTGTGATCCACAGAGCCAAAGGCTTTGGCATAGTCAATAGAGCAGAAATAGATGTTTTTCTGGAACTCTCTTGCTTTTTTGATGATCCAGTGGATGTTGGCAATTTGCTCTCTGGTTCCTCTGCCTTTTCTAAAACCAGCTTGAACATCAGGAAGTTCACTGTTTACGTGTTGCTGAAGCCTGGCTTGGAGAATTTTGAGCATTACTTTACTAGCATGTGAGATGAGTGCAATTGTGTGGTAGTTTGAGCATTCTTTGGCATTGCCTTTCTTTGGGTACCTTATATAAATGGGATCATATATGTGTCCTTTTGTGTCTGGCTGATTTCACTTAACAGAGTATTTTCCAGGTTCATCCATGTTGCAATATTATCGGAACATCATTCTTTTTATGGCTGAATAATATTTCATTATATGTAAATACCACATTTTGTTTATCCATTTATTTGTTGATGGATATTTGGGTTGTTTCCACCTTTTGACTATTATGAATAATGCTGCCATGAACATTGGTATACTAGAATCTGAGTCCCTGATTTTCATTCTTTTGGGTACATACCTAGAGGTGGGATTGCTAGATCATATGGTAATTCTATGTTTTGCTTTTTTGAGGACCTGTTGAACTCATTTCTACAGCAACTTCCCTGTGTCTTTTTTGAAGAAATGTCTACCCAAGATATTTGCCCATTTTTCCAAGATCAGACAAGATCAGGCACATTCAGAGTGGTATGGTCATTTTGAATGCCCATTTTTAAAGCAGTTTGTTGTTTCTGTTGTGGTTCTTGAATTGTAGGAGTCCTTCTATGTATTTATGGATATTATTCCCTTATCAGATGGATGATGTGCAAATATTTTCTCCCATTCAATAGGCCTCCTTTTCACTTTCTTAAAAGTATCCTATATTGTACAGAACTTCAAATTTTTGACATTGTCCAGTTTATTATTTTTTGTTGTTGTTCCCTGTGCTTTTGGTGTCATATACAAGAAATAATTTCCACATCCAATGTCATAAAACCTTTCCTCTGTTTTCTTCAGAGTCTTACAGTTTTAGCTCTTATGTTTAGGTCTTTGATTCATTTTGAGTTAATTTTTGTATATGGTGTTAGATAAAGATCTAACTTCATTATTTTGCATATGTGTATCCAGTTTCCCAAAATAATTTATTGAAAAGACTGTCTTTTTCCTCACTGTCTTATCTTGGCACCTTTGTCGAAAATCAATTGACCATTTAGGTGATGGTTTATTTCTGAGATCTCTATTCTATTCTGTTAGACCAATAGAATATATGTCTGTCCTTATGCTAGTACCACACTGTTTGATCATTGTGTCTTTGTAGTAAGTTTTGAAATCAAGTATTGTGAGCCCTCCAGCTTAATTTTTTCAAGATATTTTTGGTTATTCGGGGTCCCTTGAGATTCCATATGAATTTTGGAATGAGTTTTTCTACTTCTGTAAAAATGCCATTAGGATTTTATAGAGATTGCATTGAATCTGTAGGTTGCTTTGAGTAGTACTGTCATCTTAACAGTATTAAGTCTCTTAATCCATAAATATGGAATGTCTTTCCATTTATTTAGGTTTCTTTTTATGGTTTTCAGCAATGTTACAATTTTCATTGTACAAATCTTTTACCTTCTTGGTTAAAATTATTCCTAAGTATTTTATTATTTTCAATGCTACTGTAGTGGAATTTGAAATTTTTTTTTCTTTTCAAATTGTTCACTGCAAGTATATAAAAATAAAACTGATTTTTGTGTGTTGATTTATATCCTGCAACTTTGTTGAATTTATGTATTAGCTCTAAAATCTGATGTGGATCTTTAGCGTTTTCTAAATACAATTTAAAATTGTATCATCTATGAACATAAATAATTTTACTTTGTCATTTCCAGTTTGGATGATTTTTATTTCTTTTTCTTGCCTAGTTGGGCACGACTTCCAACACTGTGTTGAATATAAGCAGTGAAAGCAGGCAGCCTTGTCTTGCTCCTGATCTTAAGGAAAAGCCTTCAGTTTCTCACTGTTCAGCATGATGTTAGCTATGGATTTTTCACATATGGTCTTTATCATGTTGGGGACCTTCTCTTTCCATCCTGCTTTGAATAGGATCATGAAATAGTGTTGAACTTAGTCAGTGCTCTCTCATCAATTGAGATGACCATGTGGGGTTTTTTTCCCCTTCATTCTATTACTGTGTTATATTGAATTATTTTAATATGTTAAACCATTCTTGAATTTCCAGAAATAAATCCCAATTTGTCAAGATATGTAATTCTTTTAATATATAATCCTTTTTCAGAAGAGTTTGAGAAAGATTAATACTAATTGTTGTTTAAATGTTTGGTAGAATTCACTAGTGTAACTGTCAAATCTTGAGTTTTTCTTTGTTGGGAAGTTTGTGATTCAATTTCCCTATTCAGATTTTCTATTTCTTCTTGGGTCAATTTTAGTAATGTGTTTTTCTAAGAATTTACTCATATAACCTAGTTTATCTAATTTGTCAGTTGATAGTATTATCTTATAATTATTTTTATTTTTTTTAAATTGATAGTAATATCCCCACTTGGCTAACAGAATTTTGACAAAAGTGCAGAAGCAATTCAGTAGCGGAAAGTTGTTTTTTGTTTTTGTTTTTGTTTTCAGAAATAGTGCTGGAACAGTTGGACATCCATAGGCAATAAAAATGAAATTTTACCTAAATCTCACATTTTATACAAAATAAAAAAGTAAAATGAATCATAGGTTCAAGTGTAAAAGGTAAAACTATAAAGGTTTTAGAAGAAAACATAAGTGAAAATCTTTTGGAACTAAGATTTGGTGAAGTTCTTAGATGTGATTCCAAGAGCATCACCCATAAAAGGAAAAATTGATAAATTGAACTTCATCAAAATTTAAAACTTTTGCTCTGTAAAAATCCTTGTTAAGAGGGTGAAAAGATAAGCAACAGACTGAGTGAGAGAAAATACTTGCAAACCATATGTCTGAAAAGGACTCATACCTAGAATATATACAGAACTTTCAAATCTCAACATAAAACAATAAACAATAAAATAGAAAACGTGCAGAAACATGAAGAAATACTTCATTGAAAAAGATATGTGAATGGCAAATAGGCACAAGAAAAGATGTTCAGCACCACCTGCCTTTTGGGAAATGCAAATAAAGACCAAGATGCAATATTCCTAGATGGATAGATAGCACCACCAACTCAATGGATATGAATGTGAGCAAACTCCAGGAGATAGTGGAGGACAGAGGAGCCTGGATTGCTACAGTCCATGTGGTCGCAGAGTATGACACAACTTAGCAACGGAACACCAACAAGCAATATTATTATACACCTATCTGAATGTCTACAGTATAAAATACAGACAATACCAAATACTGGTAAGGATGCTGAGAAACTGGATCTTTCATCCATTGTAGTGGGAATGTAAAATGGTACAATCACTCTGGAAAATAGTTCAACAGTTTCTTTAAAAAAAAAAAATCAACTGTTCTATTGATCTCAGCAATGCAGCAGCAAGTGGTGGTGTGCAACAAGATCTTAATTCCCTGCCCAGGAATTGAACCTGGGTAGCCTGGATGAGAACCAGGAATCCTAGCCATCAGACCAACAAGGTTAGAAGGTAGAAGCTATTTTCCCCTGGATCTTTGCCCCCAGTGAAAAATGCATTTGTCACAGAGGCAGAAGCTGTAAATGCAGGTACAAAGTTTATTATTAGAGACATAGCACAGGTGGGAGAGCACAGAAGCTTCTGTCTTTTTAGTTAAGACAGAAGCAATGTAGAGATGCACACCCAGAGAGGAAGGGTGTGGACCTCTCCACTTATGAGGAGAGCAGTAAAGAGGTGGTTAAGTTATTTATATAGGGTAGTTCTTCCGAGTTGTCTTCCTTCAGGCCAATTATCTGGATTCTTCTTCCACACCTGACCTACCCTAGGAACCTCCCCTGGGGTATGCACACACCCTTCAGACAAGATAGGTTTTGAAATGAAGGCTTCTGGGAGGAACACGATTCATTATGGCCTGGCATTATCTCTTAACTTTTGACCCACATAATCTGATAGCTCAGCTGGTAAAGAATCCACCTGCAATGCGGGAGACCTGGGTTCAATCCCTGGGTTGGGAAGATCCCCTGGAGAAGAGAAAGGCTACCCACTCCAGTATTCTGGCCTGGAGAATTCCATGGACTGTATAGTCCATGGAGTCGCAAAGAGTCGGACACAACCAAGCGACTTTCACTTTTGACCTACTAGGAGCCTTTCTGTGCACATGTAGTCTCTCCCTTGTCCCAAGAGAAGGGGGTGTGGAGATCCCTTAATCCTTTACTCAAATAGGGGTTTTCCCCTCTTTGTCCTTGCCATGACTATTATACTAAAGTGTTTACAAGAGACCAACACTGGCTGTTTACCCTGTTTCTGTTGTTACTTCCATTTCAGAAGGCAAATAGGAAGCTGATTGTAAATGTAAATGCCTTAATTGGAGCTCACCTATCTCTTATCTCAAGAAATGCTAACAGTTAGTTAGTATCCAGTTTGAAGCCCACTTTTATCCCTCATGAAATGTGAACAGGATACCAGTTGTAACATCTAACCTGGAGCTCATCTATTTCCTACATTAGTATGACTCAGCAATTGTACTCCTGGGCAATCACATTTATCTCAGAAAAAGGAAAACTTATGTCCACCCCAAAACCTGTACATGAGAGTTCCCAGTAGCCTTATTTGTAAGAGCCTAAAATTGAAATGTATAGATGTGAAAGTTGGACTGTACAGAAAGCTGAGGGCCGAAGAATTGATGCTTTTGAACTGTGGTATTGGAGAAGACTCTTGAGAGTCCCTTGGACTGCAAGGAGATCCAACCAGTCCATCCTAAGAGAGATCAGTCCTGGGTTTTCATTGGAGGGAATGATGCTGAAGATGAAGCTCCAATACTTTGGCCACCTGATACAAAGAACTGACTCATTTGAAAAGACTCTGATGCTGGGAAAGATTGAAGGCGGGAGGAGAAGGGGACGACAGAGGATGAGATGGTTGGATGGCATCACCTACTCAGTGGACATGAGTTTGAGTAAACATCGGGAATTGGTGATGGACAGGGAGGCCTGGAGTGCTGCAGTCCATGGGGTCGCAAAGAGTCCTGAGCAACTGAATTGAACTGAACCTGAAAATTGAAAACTACCTGGATGTCTTTCAATGGGTAAATATTTAAACAAATTTTACATCTATTGCATGGAGTACTAGTAAGCAATAAAAAGGAATGAAGTAAAAAATAGAAGCAACCACTTGGATGAATCCCAAGGACATTTGCCTGAGTGAAAAATGTCAACCTCCCAAGCTTATATATTGGTTGCTGTGGTTGTTACACAAATCTACACAGCTATCAAATGACATAGAACAATTTACAGGCCATATACCAGGGGCAGTTTCCTGGAGTCATATGAAATATAATCATTGGGGGAAACTGGGTGAAGAGGAGACAGGATCACTCTGCACTAGAGTCTCAACACCCTATACTTTACATTTATTTCAAAATAAAAAGATTTTCTCATGTTGTAGAGAAGGTATGACAGACAACTTTAGATGGACTATAGTCTGTTTAAGATATATATTGTAGTTTTAAAATAATAGTCCTCATCTTATTCAGAAATATATATTATAGTGTTTACAGATGAAACTATGTCTTGTCTTGGATCTAGTGAGGAAGCTATGCAGATAATGAAACAAAAGTGCCCATATGTTGAGAATTATCAAAGCTGGGTGATGGGTGTACAAGGTTCCTTATACTATCATGTCTCCCTTTGTACACATTTGAAAGTTTCCATAATAAAACAGTTTTCAAATGTAAATGAAATACAAGTTATGAGAGTTCCTTGGGATTCCTGACTGTGTATGTCAGTAAAAGGCTCCTGCTCCCAGGATGGGCTCAGACCATTTGGTCTTCAGGCACAGACCCGGGTTTGCTCAGGTCAGTTCAGGACCCCATCATTAACATAACATAAGACACCTTTGTCACATATAGGACATTCCCAGGGTTGTAGGAGCTCTGTGCCAGGAACAGGTTGAACATCAAGCATCTATTTCTTATAATAAGTCACAGTATTACTGATTCCAGCCACAAACGATAACACAAAAATCATTTCCAAGTGTGTTAAAAACTTAAATGTCTAAGTGAAAGTGAAGTCACTCAGTCGTGTCTGGCTCTTTGCAACCCCATGGACTGTAGCCTACCAGGCTCCTCCATCCATGGAATTTTCCAGGCAAGAGTCCTGGAGTAGGTTGCCATTTCCTTCCCTACCCAGGGATTGAACCCAGGTCTCCCGCATTGCAGGCAGACACTTTACCATCTGAGCCACCTGGGAAGCCTAAATGTCTAAAGAAAAATATAAAACATGAAAGGAGAATATCTTTATAACCTTGAGGTAGAAAAGAAGTTCCTAAACACACAAAAAATAAACCAGGATTTCCCTGATGGTCCAGTAGATAAGAACCCGCCTACCAATGCAGGTCACACAAGTTTGATCCCGGGTCCAAGAAGATTCCACATGCAGTGGGGCAACTAAGCCCATGGGCCCTGTGCTCTGGAGCCTGAGCGCCATAACTGCTGACCCATGTCATGTAGCTACTGAAGCGTGTGTGCCCTAGAGCCTGTGCTCTGCAACCAGAGACGCCGCCGCAGTGCGGAGCATGCGCACCGCAACTGCAGAGACGCCCTCACACGGCACCGAAGACCCAGAGCCGCCCGAGACAGAGAAGCAATTGTGTTTCCATATACTAGGGATAAAAAAATTCTGAAAAAATATAAACTATACGTGATAATGTTGGTAAATTCGTCTATATGAAAATTGAGAACTCCTTGGGAATTCCCTGGAAGTCCAGTGGTGAGGACTCAACTTTCACTGCAGAGGGCCTAGGTTGGATCCCTGATTGGGGAACTAAGATCCCACAAGCCATATGGCATGGCTAAAAAATAAGTAAATAAATTAAATTAAGAACTTATGTTCATCAAAAATACCTTAAAGAGACAAGACATTACAAACAGGGAAATGATACTTGTAGCACAGATGGGTGACAAAGATTTAGAATCCAGAATAGAGGGAGGAAAATATATGTATATAAAACTAGACTCACAGTTGAGTCAAAAAAACAATATATATTTTTTACATTAATGATTATATTAAAGATAAAACAACTCAACAGACACTTCACATTAAAGGAAATACAAATAATCCATAAACATAGATGTTCAACTCATGAGTAAGGAGAGAATTTTAAATTAAAATTTAAGGTCTTAAAATTCTTAAATTTTAAGAATTTTAAATTTAAAAATTTTTAATTAAAATTTTAAATAAAAATTAACATCCCATCTCAAACCCATCAGCCTGTCAAAAATTAAAATGTCTGACAATGCCCATCCCAAGAGCTGGGAGGATGTAGAGTGGTGAGAACATTCATACACATTGTCTGAAGTCTAAATTGGTAGGATAGTTTAGGGAAGAGTGTGGTATACCCAGGACCTAGGGATGTCACTCCTAGCTGTCTATACCCAGGAGCATGAATTTACACCACAGGTAATGATTTCATCCAAGGGGAGTGAAAATCTTAGCTATTAGAATAGTTTGTGATCCTCCAAAGAGCCACAGAACTTTAAAATATACAGTATATTTGTGATATTAAGTTTTGATTGGGGTGAATAGGAAAACAGTGTGTAAGAGGCTTTTTGGATGGAGACAGCCCCTTGAAAAAGAGTTGGGAAACACTGGGAGAAAGTCTGGGATGTGTGCCCTGGAGGCATGTGGGTCTGCATCACCATCCTTTGTACCAGCGACAGACTGGGAAACACTGGCTGTTCTGCAGCAGTGCAGCCGGCCTGCAAAACTGAAGATACTCACAAAATGCAAGACTGTGCATCAGGGAGACTGAATCAATCACAGCTACATGAGCTGTTGGGTAAAAAAGCCAATCAGAGAAGAAAAGCTACTGGATGGTTCCTTTTATATGAGGTCAAACCATGCAAAAGTCAACAGAAATACATGCTAAAACAAAGACAGCCTGGGTATAATTTATAAAAAGCTTGAAATACTGGATAACTCTAAAGGAGAGAGTGGGGAGTGGGATTGAAGTGGGATATGCAGGAGTTTGAATTCTAAGAGTCTGTATTTGCTTAAACAGGATGATAAATATCAGGATGATAAAAATGTATTTATTTTATTAATTTTCAAACAATATTTGCATCTATATACTGTATATTTCTTTGGAGATACATATATTTAATAGTCAGTAGCATTTTTAAGGGCTTTATACCATGTATAAAGTATGGTAAGGTATACCATCTATATCTGATACATTGGTAAGTGATTTTGAATCTAATTCAGCTGGAGGGGTCTTGGGTGTCTTGCCACTGGACATAATTGTGTGTCCTTGTTTATGGAACTGGTGGGGACTGAATGGTAGGTGATGTACAGTGATGGTATGAAGTCAACCAGTGCACTCTTGCAACCAGATTATGTTTTTGCAGCAAGAATGGTTTGAGAATCTGGTTCCCTGAGCCCCTCTCTCCTCTCAAAGAAGGACTGTTTATCTCTGAAAGACTTGTCTCCTTCTCCGCGTGTCCCCTCCCTCAGTCCTCTTTGGCAGCTTCTCTCTCTCCTTCCAGCCCTCCCTGATGGAGCTCTGGACGCGGCCCTCCGTGGAGATGAGGCGGGCAGTGAGGAGGACCTGTATGAGGATGTGCACAGCTCCAGCCACCACTACAGCCACACTGGAGGGGGCGGCGAGCAGTTGGCCATCAACGAGGTACAGTCGGGGCTGCGTGGGTGGACAGGGCTGGGACGCATGGCCCGGCCAGGAGAGCAACTTCAGCACGTTCACGCAGGCCCGGACAGCCACAGACTGTGTTCCAAGCAGACGACAGAGGCACAGTGTGCACTGGGCACAATTTCAGTCTCTGGCTCTCACTTTGGAATGTGGTGTCCACGAGCAGAGCTTGTCAAATCTGAGGTCCCTCCTCTCTGCCTTCATGGGGCCTTCAGGGAATCCAGAATAGTAGGTGTTGTACCCAGCACCTATGATATAACCCCTGTAATATCATCCTCAATGGAAGATCTGCTTGGGAGGAAGGAGGACAGGGGTTAGCCCCTTAAATGATTTAAAATAGCCATGAAGTAATGATTTCTTCAAAATCCATTATTCATAAGGTTTAAGCATCCAAATAAGTTGATTTTCCCAGTATTTGAAGCCTTTCTTTAAGTGCTTTTAATAAGCTGTTTTGAGTAGAAGGGGCTCCAAAATGATGTCGTCTTAAGCATAATTCACAGAAAATATTTTGCTTTTCCTTGATGACTCAGCTGCCCTTCCCAGTCTTGGGGCCCAACCCTGGTGGGAGGCCGTGTATGGGGTGGCGGAGGGGTGAGCCTCCCATCCCTGGATCAGAGCTCCTCCCTGCAGTGACCAGACACACAGCTCTGAGCAGGTAGCCCTGAGAGCACTGGTTTACTGAACTGTAAAATAGGATGACCATGTGGTTGCAGGAGGACAGGCTGAAATAAACCTAAGTAACGTGGCATGCAGTAGGTTCTTGGTCTCCAATGATGAGGATGATAATGAGGAAGGAACAGTAACGTAAAGCTTTCCAGGACTCTGAGAAGGTGTGGGGTTATCTGACTGGCCATCAGTGCAGCCTTGTTCCAGCTCTCCTGTCTGCTTTTTATAGCCGTCTCCTACCTGGTGGTGGAATCTGGCCAGTCACATCGTGCTGCTGGTTGGGGACGTGCCTTTTCAGCCCTTGATGCTTTGGATGAGGAAAGCTAAGAGCCAGGAGTGCCCTAGAAGAACAAATAATCTCTGATGTGGGGCAGGAGGGGGCCACATTTTGATGGAAATGAAGGCAATTTGAACTATGAATTGAATAGGACCTATTTTGACTGCTTAGAGAATTTGTTTCCTGTTTGGTTCAAAGGTCCTGCCTGGTGTTTGAGGTTACTGAGTGGACAGGGTGGTGATGTTGTACTTTTGTTTAGAACCCTCAGTGCTTCCAAGGTTCTGGTCTTCCCCAGACCCTGTGAGAGCCCCCAGGATGGAGGGGGAAGACAAAGCACACCGCAGAGGGGGGCCAGGGCTGGCTGCAGAGCCCCTCCAGTGACGCAGTGAGCTGACTCGGGGCAGAGACTGGGCTGCTCTCCCCGTGAGGCCCACCGGCACTCCCAGACCCCGATCCCCGATGTACAAAGTCTGAAGCAGGCAGCGCAGCGCAGAGCAGGGCGTGGCTCTGACCCCCTTCCTGACTCTGGGGAGTGGAGGAGCTGCCGCAGGTTATTCCGTCTCAGCCTCTGTTTCCTCGATGTGGGGTAGATGTTGCACCTGTGCCCACTGGCATGTCAGAGTCACTGTGCCCAGGTGTACTGGATACTCAGGAAAGGCAGTATTTGTTATGATTTGTTGGCAGCGTTCACAAGATTCACCTTATCGGGAACTCCAAAGAGGCGTAAGAGTTGAGTCTCCGGTGACAGGCTGGTTCACCCAGCCTTGTGAGGGCAGCGCGTCCTCCTCTGCGTCCCCGGCCCCTCTCATGCTCATGGCGCTCACGTGTGTGGCCAGAAGGCTTGCTGGGGCTCAGCGTGGGTTTCAGGCTTGGAAATAACCGAAGCCACAGGAGTCAGAGAAAAGTCCGTACTAAATAACATCACTTGGATTTTCTAAGAACATATGAGAGTCATGCTCTAAATTGGGACACTTTCTTATTCCCGGTGACTTTCTTATTCTCCTGTTTCCTAAGCAGGAGGAAACGGAAACCACCTGGGCTGAAGGGCAGGCACATCACAGGGGCACAGTGAAGCCCTCTTGTGTTCTGAGTGTGTGAGGAGTGCGTGTGTGTGACCACGTGAGGGTCTGGATGTGGAGTGTACGCCTCATGTTGTATGCATGAGACACATTTCCTGAGTGTGTGTGTCAGGCAGTGTCCAAGCCTTGGGACAGAGCTGTGCTCAGGATGCAGTCCTGCTTTCAGGGAGCTGACGGCGGGGGTGGGGGCAGACAGTGCCCATCTGTACAGGTCTCTGGCTTTTACTGCATGTGCCCTAATGGAAGGAGAAGGGGGCACAGCGGTGTCTTTCCCCTGTATTTCCCGCACCTAACTTGTGCCTCACAGCTCGTGATGGTCCAGTTCCTGCAGGATGAGTTAGTGTCAGGGCCCAGAAGTGTCCCCTCTCTTCATTGTCCCCTCCAGATGCTTGTGACCGGGTCCAAGCCTGGGCCTGCTTGTCTGCCCAATTTCTACCCTCCTTCCATTCTCTCCCTGCCTCTATGGCTTCAGCCATGCCCTGCTGAGCCAGCGACATCCCTAAGGTCAGGCTTGAGGACATTCTTGCCCCAGGGATTATTTGTTTTCTGAAGAGGTGAAGGCTGAAAGTAGCCAGTGTCTTTGGAAGACATGGTTCCCTTTTCATTTTAATCCCCAGACCAAGTTGTGAGATAGAACCAGAGGATGGTAGGCACAGCTCTCAGCCAGGAGGCCTGGGAGCTCCTGGTGGCCACTCACTAACCTGCAGACAACAGTGTCCCCCTTCTGGGCCAAGCCAAGCTGCACTGCAGGACGGCACACAGGGGGAGTGGGGCTTGCCCCCGGCTCTGCCCACTTCCTGCATGGAACTAAGGGCCTTCGCGTGCCTGGCTCCCCTCTAAGCACCTGTGTCTGGAGCTGCTCTGATGGCCCTGCTCCAGGAGGGCAAGGTAGCCTGAGGGCAGCTCGTGGATCATCCTGCCGAGAGAAGATGACACCCAGACTAGAGGGCAGACAGACATAAAGCTTGTACTCCAGCCTGGGGCTTGAAACGTTTTTAAGGAGTTTTGCCAATAAGTAAGCCAGCACAGCTTCCCTGAGATGACCCAGACAGTAAAGAATCTGCCTGCAATGTGGGAGACCCAGGTTTGATCCCTGGACTGGGAAGATCCTCTGGAGAAGGAACTCGCAACCCACTCCAGTATTCGTGCCTGGAAAATCCCGTGGACAGAGGAGCCTGGTGGGCTCTGTCCATGACGTTGAAAAGAGTCAGGCACAACTGAGTGACTGACTCACACACACAAGCAGCACAGCAGGTAGGAAGCAGGACTGGCCTGGCCCACAGGGCCACAGAGTTACCAAGGGGAGAAGGTAGTGTGGCCTTCCTGTTGCTCCTAGCACTTATTTGGGAGCATTTAGAGAACACCACAGGACTCAAGGCCGACTTGCGACCACCCCTCCATGGAGGGGGTCTGACCCCCGCTCTCCAGGAGTTTCTGTCTTCCCCAGTGCCTGTGATCCTGGATATCTGTCACCAGACCTGACATGGTTCTTGCACCCACTCCTCAGCCTCAGGGAGGAGCCCAGTGCTGGTCAGTGCTCCAGGCCTGCAAGTGTCCATGGCCAGCAGCCCAGGGCAGCCTTATTCTTCCCTCAACTCCCAAAGCCTTACCCCCATCTCCACAGCAGTCCTGCCTGCTCACAGACCTGCACACCAACCCACGCCACCAGCCTGGTGGGCCAGGCCCTGCTGCCTCCTCCACCTACCTTCCTCTCCCTGGCTTGGATCCTTCCAGCCTGAACCCCTCGGCGGCCTAGGCCTTTGCTTTCAAGCTTTTTTTGGCTTTGCTTTTGGTCATGAAATCCAGAAAGCCTGTTGCTATTGTCTTTCCTGCCGTGTACCCAGACACCGGGGTCTGAAGCCTGGGTGCTCAAGGTTGGACAGAGGCCACCGCTCAGTTCTCTGTCCTGGCCCACGTTCAGAGGTTCTTCTCCCACTGAAACTCTGCTGGGCTGCTCAGCTATAGAGGGGACAGAAACCTCATCCCAGAACTGGGCCATGACTGGAGTCCTAAAGCACGGCCCCTGAGGCCAGGTAGGTCTTGTAGACCCACAGCACTCAGCACCGCCCTGACCCATGGCCTGAAGACACACAGCCCTCTGTGCCCCCTTTCCTGGGTGTCCGATGGCTCTAGAACCACAGGGGTAAAATGACCCAGGTCACAGGTCTGAGCCATACCCCACCAGAGGTATGGGATTTGGGGCTCAGGGAGCCCCTACAATCCTTGTAAGGGGTTGAGAGAGAAAATCTTGAACCAGTTTTTTGAAGAACTGGGCAGGAGCAGAAGACTTTTCCCCTACTAGACAGATAGGCGAAGTGAAGTCGCTCAGTCGTGTCCGACTCTGCCACCCCATAGATTGTAGCCTACCAGGCTCCTCTGGCTGTGGGATTTTCCAGGCAATAGTACTGGAGTGGATTGTCATTTCCTTCTCCAGGGGATCTTCCCAACCCAGGGCTCGAACCCAGGTCTCCCGCATTGTAGACAGACGCTTTACTGTCTGAGCCAGCAGATGGGTAGAGCCAGGCTAAACCGTCAGATCTGCAGGGAGCAGACGGCCCATCTGGACATATCCCGTCCCTCCTCTGCCACACCTACAGGTATTTCACCTGCACTATTCAGCAGGATGGTAACGTCTTCAGGTAACCTCCTGTCTCACATGCATATAGCGCTGGCACACACACAGAATCTGAACATACTGTCACCCACACGGGAACACCCCGCCACTGCACATAATCCCACCATGGGTTCCTCCTACTCCAGGAGCCACAGAGCTGAGCATGGAGCCTGGAAACCTCTGCCCACATCTGAGATGCTCTTCAGTTTCCCTGGCCCCCTCAGCTGCAGCCTTCTGACCCACTGGAGGGGCACAGTGATTGTGACAGAGCTCCTCATGTGGATGGAACAAAAGGCTTGCATGTGAGCTCCGAGCCCTACAAGGTTAAGACTGAAGGCTCCGACTGGGAAGCAGTAGAAATCCCTAGGTACTGGACATAGGGGTTTTTTTTTTTTTAAGTTGCTGAATAAAATTGTTCCCTCAAAAGTCAACTCAAAATGGATTAAAGACTTAAATGTAAGACCTGAGACCATTAACCTCCTAGAAGAAAACAAAGGGAAATCTTGGCATTGGTCTGGGCGATGATTTTTGGATATGACACATTTGAAAAACACAGGCAGCAAAAGCAAAAATAGGTGAGATTGGATTGCATCAAACTAGAAAGCTTTTGCACAGTAAAAGGAAACCCTCAACAGACTGAAAAGGCAGCCTATAGAGTAGGAGAATATATTTGTAAACCATGTATCTGATAAAGGGTTAATAGGTAAAATCTCTTAAGGGACTCACAACTTAATAGCAAAACAAACAAAAACAAATAACCCAATTTAAAAATGGGCAAAGGGACCTGAATAGACATTTCTTGAAAGAAAATACTCACTGTCACTCAACACTGGAAAGGCAAATGAAAACCATAATGAGGTATCACCTCACACATTAGAATGGCTGTTATTAAAAAGACAAAAGATAGTGAGGGTGGAGAATAGAAAACCCTTACACACCGATGATGGGAATGTAAATTGGTACAGCTACTTTGGAAAACAGTATGGAGATTCCTCAAAAAATTTAAAATAGAACTATTATATGATCCAACAATCCCATTTCTGAATGTATATCCAAAGGAAATGAAATCAGGATCTCTCAAGAGATATTTGCACTCACTCCCATGTTCACTGCGGCATTATTCACAATAGTCAAGACATGGAAATCTAATACCTAAGTATTAGGTATTATACTTAATATCCAGATGAATGTATGAAGAAAAATGTGGTATATATATTATTCAGCCTTAAAAAAGAAGGAAATCCTGCCCTTTGCAACAATGTGAATGACCCCTATGCTAAGTGACACGAAAAGACAAATACTGCATAATTTCACTTATATGCGTAATCTAAAAGTCAAACTCATACAATCAGAGTAGAATGGTTGCTAAGGGCTGAGGGGCAGGGGAAGAAATGGGAAGACGTTGGTCACAGTACAAAGTTTAATTATACAAGATGAATAAGTTCTGGGGATCTAATGTACAGCATGATGAGTATAATTAACAATATTGTACTTAAAATTTGCTAAGTAATTAGCTCTTAAGTGTTCTCACCACACAGACAAAATGGTACCTCTTTGAAGTGATGGAAATGGTAGTTAATTTGGTTGTGGGGGTAATTTTATAGTGTATGTTTAATATCCAGTCATTCGCCTTAAATATACACAATGTTTGTCAGTTATACCTCAGTGAAACTGGGGAGGAGGGTCGGCAGCTGAAGAAGCCAGATGCTTTCTCATACGAACAAAATGCTGCGCTGATAGGCAAGGTCGGTAAGCAAAAGTCCTGAGTCAGGGCCTTCCTGGAGCACCTCTGCATGGATCGCTGTCTATCCAGAATTCAAATTCCTGGGCGAGCTTCTGACAGCAAATTGTCTGACTTTTCAGAGCCGCACTCACTAGTTTGTGAAGTCAGGGTCAAGGAGAGTCCTTGGTGTTAGGACTCAGAACCCTTGGCCTCCGGCGCCCCGAGCGCCACCCTGGTCTTCCGTGCGCCGGGCCGGCTAGGAACCGGGACCACTGCGACCACTAGCGAGGAGGCGCTCCGGGCGGAGCTGGGAGCACGCCGGCTCGCCCGGCCCCACCCCCTGCCCCGCCCACGTCGGTGGCCGGGTACTGGGCTGGGACTGGGGGGAACTCGGCGCGCGCGGCTAGCGAGAAGCCGGGGCGCCCGGAGTGGGGCGGAGCCGCCGCACTCTCCGGCCCCGGCTGCCCCACAGCCGCCCTATCGCGGCGGGATCTCGGGGCGCGCGGGGCCGAGAGGCCGGGCGCCATGGCCAGGGCCCCGCAGTCCCGGCGCCGCCCCGCGCCGCCCGGGAGCGTCCTGCGCGCCCTCCTGCGCTGCAACCTGCCCCCCGGCGCCCAGCGCGTGGTGGTCTTCGCCGTGCTGGCAGTGCTTGTGCTCATCAACGTCGTGCTGATATTTCTGCTGGCCTTCCGCTGACCGCCGGGGTGAGTGGCGCCGGTGCGCATCTTTCCTGCCACCCCCAGCCCGCAGTCGCCCGAGGTGCGGCCAGGGTAGCCCCGCACTGCCGGCCGCCGAAGAGAGGCCTCCGCCGCAAGCCCCGGGTGCTAGGGCCCGTCTGTGTGTGTATCCCCTGGGCTGCGGCCAGGTGGGTGACTCAGGGACGAGGTAACACATGTGCCACGCTGTCGCGTGTGTGTGTGTGTGTGTAAAATGGCGCGTCTGTGTGTGTAACTGAGGATGCGGATGCAGCTGTGGCCGCCACTATCTGGTTGTCAGGGAACCTTGCACATGTGACCGCTGTGTGAGCCGATCTGGACGTGCTTTTCTGTATGGGTTGAGATGTCTGAGGATGAGTGGTTTCCTCTGTCCATGTTATCTGCAGTTGCTTTTACCATTTTAGGGCTTAAGTGCTCTCAGTCAGCATGCCCCCCACCAAAGGCACGGCCACCCACCACCCTGCCTTTTGCAAGGGAGCATTCTGAACAGCCCCACACCCAGGATGCTTGCGCAGCGGGCCGTGGGAGCCAAGCCCTGTTCCCAAGACTGTTCGGAGTGGAATCCTCCAACAACCCACATGTGTGAGACAGAGAGGAGGTGGGGCAGGGTGGGGAGGGTGATGGGTGATTATCCTGGGGCACTTTGAGGCAGAGCCTGGCTTTCCCAGGCCTGTCAAAAATCTCAGAAGCACAAAAAGGTATCTTGCTCCCTGTCCCTGGCTTATCCTAGTCTTGAAGTTGACTCCCCCTCCACTGGTGCAGTCCCCCACCTGCCCCCACATAAAAACCTCACATCTGAGAGGCAGCTTGTGCTCTTCATTACCAGGCCAAGGTTGAGCCCAGAACCCTCGCCGCCGGGCCTGCCCGGGTTGAGTTTTGGCTTCCGTGCAGCTGCGCTTCAGAGTGCCAGGAAGGGCCCCTGTCCAGAAGCACACCATTGTTGGCTCTGGTGGCCGCTGGGCTGTCTTGGAAGTAGACTGCATCTCTGACCCCTTGGAGCTACATTCTGTATTGGTGACATCACACAAATGGTTAATGTCATAGCTGTAACTCATCTAAGCACCTCCCATTTGTGGATATACAGGGGAGCTTGGTGATCCAGCTCCCTGTAACTGAGCTGATGGGGACTAAGGCACAGGGAAATTGTGGAAGTTGCTCATGGCTCCCCTGTTCCCAGCAAGGTGCTGGGACTTGAAAGTGACCACCATGGATCAGGATGAGTATGGGGTTGTCCATAAAGGTGTCAGGAATCCTGGTCTCTCCAGGAAGCTGTGCCTCTTTGCCCCATGGCTGGAGCCCTTCCAGCTGAGCAGAAAACCACCTGTGGAGGATCTGCACCTCTCTGCAAAGACTGGCAAGAGCAGGAAGCACTGGCCATTCAAGAGGGGCTTTTGCTTAGGGCTCATTTGAGGGAATATGGAGACAGGGGGAGATGCCTGACCTGGTTCCTCTGGTGGGAATTACCTGGTGTGTCTGCAGTACTCCCTCCCTGTGTGGGGACCAGTGTGTGCAGCCTGTGTGCCCTGAGGATGGACAGCATCCACCTGCCATCTAGCAGATTGTTCTCCGATCAGAGTGTAGCATCCCATTAGCCAGCCTATGAAAGTGAACTGGCAGATTTGCGCTGGGGGACTTGCAGGAACAGGGAGTCTCAGAACACTCACTTCTCCAGGATCAAATCTACAAAGCTTAATAAACAAGAAGCTTTGTTCCCTGCCAGATCCTAGATCCTAACTTCAGGTTACCTAAGCAGCTCCAGGGGTGAATCCTCCCCAGTCTCTGTAACTCATCACTCAAAACATACAAATCTTCCCAATAGCCTCCATCCTGATGGGCACACTCACCTTTGGTCACTGTCCCTGTGCAGGGATGTTCACCTGCAGCTGTGTCCACCCTGGCTCACCCATACCATCTTTGAGCCACTCTGCTTCATCCTGGTCTGGGGCCAGACCCACCAAGGCCTGGATGGCAGCCTGCTTGTGCTAACCGCCCAGGCTGATGCCTGCTCCCAGGCTGCAGCTGGTCACTTCCTCTTGTTTGGCCCCGCCAAGTCCACTTGTCTCATCCTGGCCTCACTGCAGCCAGGAGGCTTCTCCCTGCAGGAAAGGACAAACCCATAGTAGGTCTTCTTAGCTGGATGAGTACAGTGGTGTCTTGAGGAGGTCTGTAACCCCCAGGATTCGCCCAGTGCTCTGAGCCCAGGGTCCCTGGGTGGACCACAGAAATGTGCAGCCCATGAAGAGCTGCTACTATGAGAATGGGTGTACATATAAGCTGTAGATTATTCTGAAAAGTGGTTTCACTGGGGTTTGAAACAGGCTTACACCCCACCCACCAAAACATAAAGCACCTCATGGTAGTCTCTGAACATGCTTTCTCAGGCCCTACCCTGGAGGCAAGGCCCAGCTGGAATGGGCGCCAGTGCTTAAGCACCCCTCCCACCTCCCACCCTGTCCCTTTGGGACACTGTGGAGACAGCAAGTGGAACTGAGGTAGAGACCAGCCAGTCTTGCTAGTTCCTGTTTTGGTGGGAGGATTACCATACACACCACCCTTGGAACAAAGAAGGCCCCTTGCTGGGTAGCAGCTCAGAAGAGCAAACAGCACAGAGGGCCTGTCTGGTGATGCCCCAAGGCCTTGACCGCTTAGCCAAAGAGCCGGCCCAGGTCTGTGACAATGAGAGCCAACACTTGTCCCTAATAGAGGGGCACGGACCTCACCTCCTGGGCAGCCCCAGTCCGCTCCTCCTCCTGCCCAAAGCCCACAGAGCCGCTTGTCACTCCCGGAGCAGGTACTGAGCCACATGACGTAAAAGCAGGAGTCAGCCTGATCTCAGGTGGCCTCGGCTTGCAGCGGCTTGAAGCAGGGCTTCAGTTCCCTGCCAGAGATTGAGCTGGGTCACAACAGTTAGAGACCCACATCCTGACCACTAGGTCAGCGGTTGGTGACAAGGCCCTGGCCCTTCAGCTTTGCAGAAAAGATTTCCCACAAAGAGAGTAATGAAATAAGTGAACCGTGTACTAGTAGGAAGAAGAGTACAGTACGTGTGGATAGACACATGGGCACACTCAGAGTCACACCCTCATGGTAGCTGGAATCACTTTTAGGGGGCATTTGTTCCAAGTTTCCTTTGGCCAGTCATTTTGATTTGCCTGGTTCTGAGTCTGTATTTGGTATATCTCGGGACCCTCCCATGCACCTGCGCATCTCAGTCAAGATGGATTCCACTGCAGAGGCCTATGGGTAGACTTAGCAGAACTCCCCTTTTGACCTCCAAGGAGCTTTCTAGTCAGGAAGGTCTCCTTAATGTCAAGAATGAGAAATGTGTGGTATCTTATATTTATATGGGCAGGGCTCAGCCTTCTCTCTTTGTCCTGCTTATTGCTGTTTTGGAGTTCCTGTCCACAGGGAATAAACTCTTAGTTGCTCACCCTGGGTGGGGCCGGGGGGTTCTACCTCGAGCCTCAAGCCCAGTGTGAAACAGAGCTCTGAGCACAAGGACTACATGGGAGGGGAGCATCCCTCCTGATGTGATTTCTGATCATGTGGGAAAGAGGAACCACACCAGTCATTTTCACAGAGAGAAATTAATGTTGAGAATTGTTCGGCAGGTATAAAGTAGCTGACTCAGTCACCACGTGCTCAAGAACAGCCCTGAGGTTTCTGTTACAGATGGCAGTTTTAAGATGGACCTTCTTCTTTAGAGCTGGGGAATAAAGGGAAACGGTGGAATCAGAAAGAGTGAGAATGGAAGCCCAGCCTGGGAATTGAGACACAGCCTTCCTCCTGCGCCCACCTTGTGGGCTGGAGATCTAGAACTCTGAGGAGAGGTACTGCTCAGCTGGTGCCAGGGGTGCCAGGAGACTGGTTCTGCAAGCGTTCAAAAAACACTGCAGACCAGATCCAGCTACTGCAATGGCTGGGCGCTGCCAGACCCGAGGAAAGAGGCGTTGCTGTTTGTCAGCTGGCCTTACGGGTACCGCGTGTCCACAAGAAGCCACTAGGAAGGAGCGAGGCCCCTCTCTCTCCAGCTCTGAGGTTCCCTCGAAGGCCACAGTAGGAGCCCCTGATGGGGTCCAAGGGGTACAGCAGAGATGCAGCTGGCAGTGCCCTGGCCCAGCATCACAGAGCACAGCAGAGACACAGCGGGAGCTGAGAGCCAGTAGTTGAATCCTGGCCCAGTGGGGACGGGAGGAATGTGTGCCCTGTGCAGCGGGGGAAGCAGCATGCTTGCACTCAGATTTGATGGCTCACCAGGATTCCAGTGATAAGTTCAGTGCCAGTCTAGACATAGTGCATGTCTGGGCATATGCCCTGGGCACAGCCCCGTCCCCCCGAGGAGCTCAGGGGAGCCTCCATCAGTCCACTTCTCTGTGAACAAGCCAGGATTCCCTCTTTCCAGAGTTGAGGACAGAGGGCAGAGGGTAGAGGAGCACCTCTACCCTCTGACATGCCCTCCCTGGCTCTCTCCACAGCTCATCAGCGATGGCAGTGTGGTCTGTGCCGAAGCGCTCTGGGACCATGTCACCATGGATGACCAGGAACTGGGCTTCAAAGCTGGAGATGTCATCGAAGTGATGGACGCCACCAACAGAGAGTGGTGGTGGGGCCGCGTCGCTGACAGCGAGGGCTGGTTTCCAGCGAACTTTGTGCGGGTATGGCACTGGCCCTGGCTTTTCCTAGACCTAAGAGCCAGCAGTGGGCTCTGAAACACAAGCCTGCATCTGCTCTGGGGTCTGAGGTGCTGGATGTGGATGTCTCACCCATGGGTGGGACTGCAGGCTCAGGGCTGGGTGAGCTTCCCAGGAAGCCCAGCCTGGGAATTGAGACACAGCCTTCCTCCTGCGCCACCACCAACTGCACCTTACCCCTGCCCTCTCTCCAGGAGTCCTCAGTGGCCAGAGAAGAATGGGTCTGAAATG
Source organism: Cephalophus harveyi (assembly GCA_006410635.1). Taxonomy (NCBI): domain Eukaryota; kingdom Metazoa; phylum Chordata; class Mammalia; order Artiodactyla; family Bovidae; genus Cephalophus; species Cephalophus harveyi. The sequence continues at coordinate 316,827 of SJYT01067672.1, forward strand.
ATGGGTCTCTCTGGGGGCAGAGGGTCTGCATATTAGAATACCACTGCCACAGGCAGCCGGGCTCCCAGGATTTCCAGAAGCTGTGCAGACCATGTGCACAGATCCTCAGTTCTAACTTTCACAACAGTCCTGAACTCTGGGAACTGTCACTACACCTAGGGAACTGAGGCAAGGACAAGCTCAGTCTTTAACCCAGGAGATCACAGGGAGCAAACCCAGACCTAAGGCAGCCTTTGCTCTCCAGGGAAGGAATCCTGGTGCAGCCTCCGGAAGGTCAGGCAGAGGGCAGTGGGGAGGGGAGGCCCCAGGCCCTGAGGCTCATTGCTTCTCTTGCCCCAGACCGCCTTGGTTAACAGCCCTCTCTGCCCCCTGAGCCTTTCCTAGTTATAGTCTCAGAGCCAGCAAGGCCACACCACCTGTCCACTTGCTTCGCAGCCCCCAGTAGGGCCAGTGTGAGCAGGTGCTGGCAGAACCCCTGTAGTGAGCATCTGCACCGTTCTAGCCTCTGTGCTGGCAGAGCCGAACGTAAGGGAGAAAATGGGGACTGGGTACCCGCCTTCGGACCTGCCCTCCCCGTCCCTCTGCGTACTACTCAGGAGTTGCGGGAGCTTCCTGCCCCTGTGATGCCGCGAGTCCTCCAAGGGTCAGTTCCCTGCCATCAGCGTGTGGGATGCTGGGCGCTGACCCTGGGGGGACTCTGACCGGCCGTGTTGTCTGCAGCTGCGGGTGAACCAGGACGAGCCTGCAGACGATGAGGCGCTGGGGCCTGGGCACGGAGGGGCTGGGGATAGCGGAGGCACCGAGGCGCAGGGCAGCAGGGACCAGATGCGGACCAATGTCATCAACGAAATCCTCAGCACGGAGCGAGACTACATCAAGCACCTGCGAGACATCTGCGAGGTGAGGCTGCTGGCAGGTGGGCGGGCTGGTGGGGAGGGGGCCCAGAGGGGAGCCTGACCACCCGCACCCCCAGGGGTACCTCAGGCAGTGCCGCAAGCGGGTGGACATGTTCAGCGAGGAGCAGCTGCGCACCATCTTCGGGAACATCGAGGACATATACAGGTGCCAGAAGGCCTTTGTGAAGGCGCTGGAGCAGAAGTTCAACCGGGAGCGGCCGCACCTGAGCGAGCTGGGTGCCTGCTTCCTGGAGCACGTGAGCACACTGGCCCTGGGCCCCGAGCCCCAAGCCCTCCCCGGGCAGTAGCCCCAGCTCTGCCCATCTCTGCCGGGGGCTCGCCCTACCCCACCAGCCCTGGCCCCAACTGCCCTCTCCCTTCTACTCTGTTTTAGAAGTGTCACCACTTCTGGGGGTCAGCCTGGGGCCCAAGGAAGAGAATGCTCCTTGGAGCAGGAGGGCCTAGGCTTCAGCCCTGAAAGGAACTGCCTGGGGCAGAGGCGGGCTGGGCACCCTAAGGACATTCCTAGCAAATTCTGGGGTTCCTCAAAACAGTAAGCACACTGAAATTTGAGTTGAAGTAATTCTTATTTCTACTCTAAATGCCGGTTGACATTTAGCCAAGGTTCATTGGACTGGTCTGGGCTAGATGGACTCATTTTTAGCCCTCTCCTGTGGCAGTCAGATGAGGTTGAGCAGAAGATGCCTTGCCCAGCCCATCAAGGACAACCTGTGTTCCTTTCTGGCTCCTAGCAGTGGGGCGTGGGGAGGCCCTGCCACCTCTTGCTAGTGCCAGGTGGAGAGCTGAGGAGGGAGACCTCAGGAGCAGGTGGTGTGTCTGGGCACCTGAGCGACTGTGGATCTGGGTCCATTTCTCAACAGGCAGAGCTGTGACGGGGAAGTGGGAACTCGGGCAGGTCTAAGAAGGCATGCTATCAGCATTACCCAGTGTGACCGTCACTGCGGCGCCAGGCAGCCAGTTGCTGCCACCCTCCTTTCCCACCTAAGTTCACGAAGTCCTAGGCTGCTAAATGCCAGCCCTGGTCTCCTTCTGACTCCAGGTAGATGAAAGATACACACAAAAACAGACACAGTGAGTCTCCCGTAGGACACACGTGCAACATGGATGTGTCTGGGTCACCTGGTGTTGAGGAAAGAAGTTGACAGTGGCTGTCTTCAGATGTGAAGCCAGAGCTTTGTAAGGAAGAAACAAAACACTGGGCTGAGAAGAAAGACAGCCTGGGAGGCACAGCCATTGGCCCTGGCACCCATTTCATCTCAATCTCCCTCTCTCTCTCATTTTTGGCCTTTCATATTAGTATCATTGATTTCACCCCAGTACCTGGCATACTGTCAGAATATATGCTGAGAGCCCAGGAGAGAAAGCCAACTGGCAGTAGGCACTCTGCACCTGAGTTTTCTGGGGTCTTTCATGTCCTTGGGCATGATTCTGCATAGCTTGTGCCCAAAGAAGCAGGTAGACAGAGCCTGAATCCCCTGCACTCTCTCCCACCCCTTTCCCAACACTGCCCATGGCCTGGGGGAGCAGGAGACTGTATTCTCACCCTGAGCTATGCCTGCAGCAAGCAGACTTCCAGATCTACTCAGAGTACTGCAACAACCACCCCAATGCCTGCGTGGAGCTCTCACGCCTCGCCAAGCTCAGCAAGTATGTGTACTTCTTCGAGGCCTGCCGGCTGCTGCAGAAGATGATTGACATCTCCCTGGATGGCTTCCTGCTGACGCCTGTGCAGAAGATCTGCAAGTACCCTCTGCAGTTGGCGGAGCTGCTCAAGTACACACACCCCCAGCACAGGTAGGAGGGTGCTGGGGGAGAGGGGTGGCTCTCCAGGCCTTGGGTCAGCCCATTTGTTGAGGCTCGTGGTGTGCTGGGCAATGCTGCAGGCACTGGGGCAACAGCACAGGCTTAAAATACGTAACAGTCCCTGCCTTCATAAGCTATCCTTGACATGAAGGAAGAGGGCATGAGTAGGATATAAAGTTCTGCTCTGTGCCTCGTTTATGGAGAAGATGGGAGGGTGTACTTCTGAAATGGCCCAGGGGCAGAGCCCGTGAAGGGAGCGGCTCCACGGGGGCTCCAGGATGTTCCCAGCCCTCCTCTGCTCTAGATCCAGTAAGCCCTCTGCCGTCTGTTTGGCCCCAGGGATTTCAAGGACGTGGAAGCTGCCTTACATGCCATGAAGAATGTGGCCCAGCTCATCAACGAACGGAAACGGAGACTTGAAAACATCGACAAGATTGCTCAGTGGCAAAGCTCCATAGAGGACTGGGAGGTGAGGATCCAATACCTCAGGAAATACCAAAGGGCTTGCCCCTGAGAAATCCTAAGAGGGAGCTGAAGCAGGGCGCCATGCTTCTGGGAACCAGCAAACAGGCTGGTGTCAGGAGGGAGAGCTGGGCCTCTGCTGGGCCAGCCCGGCCCTTCTCCAAGCACCAAGCCTCAGGCGCTGCTCCCAGAGGAGGCTTGCTGGCCTCCTTCCTGGTGAAGGGCTCAGGACACGTGTAATATGCCACATGCTCCTCCCAGGGTGCAACCAACCAGCCTCCAGGGACAGCCTGGGCCCCCAAGTTTGACTTAACTACTGGGGTTCTCAACAGAAGTGGTCAGGTTTGCCACAGCATGACCAGAAACAGCTTGCCACCGGTCAGAGCCTCTCGGTTGTTTTCCAGGCACACACAATCCCCTCGTGTGGGCCAGTCTCACTTTTTAGGGCAGCATGGAGGCCTGAGCTAATGGTGACGTTCCTGGCCTGTTCTCTCCACTCTCACTCACCAACCAAAACATCAATGAAAAAAACAGATTCATGGGCCCCACCCTAGAAATACGGAATTAGAATCCCTGGGAGTGGGGCTGAGTGCTGTGATTTATGTTTTCAGTGTTTGGGTTTTGCTTTCCTGATGATGGGTTCTGAGGCCCAGCCCTGGCTAAGGGTCCCCACAAACTCACCTATCCCAAACAAACACCTGGCTATGATTTGCATTTTCCTGGAGGAACCAGACATGGTACAGCTTCATCTGAAATTGTAATGTCTGATGATGGGACTTCAGGTACACTGAGCTGGAAGACCTCCTCATCCGCTTTTAAAAGACTGGCCTTGGAAGTGACTTTCAGCCAAGTGTAATTATTCTCTAAGGGCAGCGCTGTCCAATCAATGAATCACATGTGAATCACAACAGGGAATTTTATATGTGCAAGTGGCGTAGTTGGTAAAGAATCTGCTTGCCAGTGCAGGAGGTACAAGAGATGTGGGTTCGATCCCTGGGTTGGGAAGATCCCCTGGAGGAGGAAGTGGCAACCCACTCCAGTATTCTTGCCTGGAAAATTCCATGGACAAAGAGGAGCCTGGTGGGCTACAGACTATGGGGTCACAGAGTGAGACATGACTGAGAGCACGCACGCACATACAGCCATCTTAAAAGTGGAAAAAAAAAAAAAAAAAACAGGTGAAACAAACTTTAACAATGTTTTGTTTAACTCAACATATCTAAAGTATCAATTCAACGTGTAAGCAACATATAAAATGTCGTCGGTGAAATAGCCACAGTCTTTATTTCATACTAAGTCTTCGAAATCAGAGTATCTTTTAGTTTGATGACATTTCGATAGGGATCAGCCACAACGCAAATATGCCACTGGCTGCTGTAGGGCCTCACTTAGCAGAGACAAAAACTTATAGACCAAACCACCACTATTTTTTCCCCCGTTTCTGTGGTCTGCTGCAGGCCCTGGCCCAGTGGGGGCCACGGCAGACAAGGCCGCCAATGACCACACCAACTCAGCAGGAGGCAGGACACAAAGCCCAGCAGAGTCTTGCTCTGAGGCCCAGGGTGGGGGCACTCAGCTCACAGCTTCCCTTGGGCTCCGCAGGGGGAAGATCTCCTGGTCAGGAGCTCGGAACTCATCCACTCAGGGGAGCTGACCCGTGTCACACAGCCACAAGCCAAGAGCCAGCAAAGAATGTTTTTTCTCTTTGACCACCAGCTCATCTACTGTAAGAAGGTACCAGAGTCACTCTTCCCTGCTGGATGGGCCTGTTAAGAGCAGCTGTGGCGGGAGTGAGGCTGAGGGCTGGAAGCAGCTGCCCCGAGAAAACGAGCCGCACACACGCGATTCCTGTCCCTGGGGCCGTGTGTACAGGTGGCCCTTCCCTGGTCAGGCACTTTGGGCCTAAGTGGGGGGAGGGAGGCGTCTAAGAGGGAGCCTACTGCCCCAGGGACCAGAGGGTGACCCTCACAGTCTGACCAGGGCCCAGTGCTGGTAAGAACACCCTCCGTGCTGATAAAGCCCTGTTTGGGCCTCAAGCCAACTCTTCTCTCCGTGCGAAGCTCAGCTTCCCCTCCCCAACCCTGGGATCTTCTGTTTTGCTGCTGGCTTCTACTCCCTCTTGAAAACAGGCCCACGTGGCCGGGCGGCCCTCCTGAGCGCAGGCTCTGCCCGGCCCTGGCAGACTGCTGCGCAGCGTGGGTCCTGCCTGCGACCTGTTTCCATGGCTGCCTCCCCGGCAAGACTATGAGTGTTCAGAGACCCCCACGCCGCTGAGTAACTATTAACTGAAACAGCCGCTCCTAGCCATGGTTTCAGCATGCAGTTGTGGGCCAAGCCAGGCTTGTCATCTCTCCTGAGAGAACTTTCTGCCAGGGAGGTGGGTGATAGCCCACCGGCCCTTCCAGTCTCAGGGCAGAAAATGAGGCAGGGCCCTAGATGTGGTCAGGAGAGTGGTTTAGGCCGAGGCACTGGGCAAGTAGGCAGGCCAGGGGCTCATGCTGTCTCTGGCAGGACCTTCTCCGCCGGGATGTGCTCTACTATAAGGGCCGAGTGGACATGGACAGCCTGCAGGTGGTGGACTTGGAGGACGGGAAGGACAGAGAGCTCCACGTGAGCATCAGGAACGCCTTCCGGCTGCGCTGTGGCCCCTCGGGCGAGAGCCACCTGCTGTGTGCCAAGAAGCCCGAGCAGAAGCAGCGCTGGCTCAAGGCCTTTGCCAGGGAGCGGGAGCAGGTGCGGCTGGACCAGGAGACAGGTGCGAGAACCCACTCGGCCTTGCTTCACATGAGGGCCCGCCCGGCGCTTTTTGCATACTGGGTGCAAGGAAGTCGACATGACCTTCCAACTGTGTGAGGCAGGTCTCACACTGGGAAAACCTCGGGGTTTGGTGAGGCTCTGGGGCATGTCTTGGTTTTGACCCTCGCTGTGGGTCTGCATGCCTGAGGGCCGCTCCCCTGACTCACTCACATGCACACACTCTAGAGGGCGGGGCCTCTGCTCAGTTGGAGTGGGAGGTGGACCCTGGCCTCCAGAAGCCTCCCCCTACCCCACATGAGCACGACATCCGCCCACTGCATTCCCCTCCTGTCCTTGGTCCCCCTTCCATCACAGTAGGCAGTGACCAGGTCAGTCCTTGATCTGGCCAAGAGCCTCCCCTAGAGTGCCAAGAAAGGACAGTAGCCACCAATGGGTCAGGCTGAGTCATGGGGGAGGGCAAGGGAGGCCCCCAGAGAAGCTCCTCAGAGCATCTCTGCCTGGGTGGACAGAACCGGCTGGTGGGTGAGACCCTGCAGCCTGCTGGGCCCTCAGGCACATACAAATTGTGCTGGTGCCAGAATGAGAGGACCGTGGGCAGGGGAGATGGGAAGGCAGTTGCTTTCTCACCGGGAAGCGGGTGTCTTATTTGTGGCCCCCTCCCAGGCTTCTCCATTACCCAGCTGCAGAGGAAGCAGGCCATGCTGAACGCCAGCAAGCAGCAGGCCATTGGGAAGCCCAAAGGTAAGCGGGTGATGGCCTGAAGCAGGGCCAGCACCCGGGTCTTCAGAGGTGCCCACTGCCCTTTACAGGTGGGTTGTCCGCTGAGGAGGAAGCCTGCAGTGCAGCCACCTAGTGGGTGCTCCTGCTCTCCACCCCCAGACCCCCCGAGCAGCCTCATCAGTGCCAGTGCTCTTTCCCAGGCAGAACTGCTTCCTGGCAGCCAGCCTAGCCAAGGAGCTGACAGCCCATTCCTACAGACATCACCAGGAGAGCAACCCACGCCCCACACCTTCCAGTTGCCCCTGGTTACACCCCTTGCAGGCCATGGAGGGCAGCCCAGGCCCTTGGATGTGGACTACCCCAGGGGAAGCAAAGGGGGATGTCTGAAGCAGCCTGGGGATGGCCCAGTCCACCCCTACAGGCTCTGCCCCATACCGCCTAACTCCTGAGGCATCTCTGACCCTGACTCTTCCCCTGCCAGCCCTCGGCCGACCCTACTACCTGGCACGCCAGAAGCATCCGACCCTCCCCACCAGCCTGCCTCAGCAACAGGTCCTGGTGCTGGCAGAGCCCAAGCGAAAGCCATCCACCTTCTGGCACAGCATCAGCCGGCTGGCACCCTTCCGCAAGTGAGCCCGTGCCCGACCAGTGGCACCATCTGGACCTGCCTTGCCGGTGGGCCTCCAGCTCTTCCTACCCGAGGCTCACCGCATCCAGCCCTGTGTCTGTTCTGCAAACTGCAAGTTAGCAGGGCTAAGTGTGGCATCCGCTCAGTGCCCGCATTCTCAGTTTCCTCCCCAGTGCTGGGGTGAAGAAGTTGGCTGGAGAGGCAGGCCCCCGGCACGTGAACCTCCCACACCCTCCAGGCCTGTGCCGGGCTCCCTGGGAGCCACAGCTCAGAACCACCCAACAGGCCAGCGTGTGTGAGAATGGCCGCTTTGGACCCTCTTCTTTGCACATCTAATCATCCCTCCTGCTCCTGTTTTCTCTGGGCAGGAGACTGCCTCTGCCTTCAGTCACCTGCAGAGCCAGGCTGTGTACCTCTATGCCCTCCTGCCCTCTTCACAGGCCCCCAGCTGGTGGGCCAGGCAACCTGCATCCCTGGTGGGCAGGAACCGGGAATTCTGGGCACAAAAACATCTGGCCCGGGGCCTGCCTGTTACTTGCTCCCAGTCCCTCTGTAGACACTCCTGGCTGCTGGACACCCTCTCGTCACTTGTGATGTGTTTGTTTATAGTGGAAGGAAAACAGAACCACAGTCAACTGAAGACTTCAGGATTTGTAACCAGTCCACCTGCAGCTGTGGGATGACTCTAGAACCTGGTTCCAGTTTGGATTTTGTTGTTAAATTCCAACAATAGAGAACTGTTAGGGACACAGAAAGATTGCCTTACCCTAAGTGAGTGTGAGAAGCCATAAGGACTGAATTCTGTGGCCCAGCATCCAGGACTGACCCACCCAGAAGCTGGTGGGCACGTAGGTTGGAAGGAAGCCCACATCCCAGGGAGGAGGGGCACCGAAGAGGGTGGCCAGGGCCTGGCATGGGGCAGAGCACAGAGCCGCCCCTGTGGCCCATGGGAATTCAGCAGCATGTACAGTCACTCTTGCACTATACCTTCTCCAAGCAGAAGCCACATTTAATTTCATAAAGAAACCTGTGAAAAATAACCTGGCTGCCAGCCTTTGTTTTCTGTTGTTGTCTATCCATTTTCTCCTCCCCTCCTGTTACCTTTCCACCTCAAGCCTTTCTTTAGACTAAAGGAATAAGCCAGGCCGCCAAGGCTTTGGTGGAGAGCAGCTCAGTGTTCAGAGGCTCAGGGAAACTAGGAGCTGTCTCAGCACTTCTGTCCCCAGCTGCTTTTAGAGTCTCTGTTGAGCTGAACTTATCAGAAATGTGAGTTTGGGGGACAGGCAGTCCGTAATCTTTTTGGGTCTGAGCTTCCCCTTTGGTGAAATGGGGAAGGATGTGTCTTCTTTCCAGGAGGACTGAGCCCACAGGACCAGGAGAGGGTGGCTTCCCTCCCCTTCCCCACAACCCGCCGCCTTCACACTTGTACACACTGCCAAGGTCAGAGGGGCTGAGCCGGAACCCCCTGGATTTTCTAAGGTGAGAGATGCTACACCACCTCCCATCCAGGCCAAGCCACCTGGAGGCAAACCTATAGGAAAAAAGCATGAAAATCATAATATGCAACACAAGTCAATCTTTATTGAAAACTGCAGTATTAATACATAACAATTTACAATAAACGTGCTTTTAAGAATTTTAAATCTGAGTTCATCCACTCATCAGATTGCATAAAAAATTAAAATAGTAAGAATTTACACATAATGGAATTGGCTCAGGATGGATGTTCCATTCCTTTGTATCAATTGACACCTTAGTTCAATGCAAAGGCGGGGGCGGGGAGGGGTGCCTTTAACACTGGAAGACAATGCTGACTTAAACTTTAAAAAGTACTAAGAGAATGGTCTAAAAAAACAGTATTCAAAAATCATTAAAAAAACAAAAACAAAAAAACCCAACCGTTTCCTAGTCAGTAACAGTGGCTCCCTTAGGTCTCTCTTGAGTGGCCATCACAGCAACCCCCCCAGGAACACAGGAGAGCTGGCCTTCTGCTAACCACTGGCCTGCACGAGGACCTACAGGAGACCTCAGGGCTCAGGAGGCCAAGGAAGACCCTCATCATCTCTCAACACCCACGTCCTGGAAGCACAGCCTTCCAGTGCTCACTGCAGGTTCCCTGCACAGAGGTGCCAGGCTCTCCTGTCTCTGTCCCAGGTGACTGGAGGTTGGTCCTGGGGATTCAAATAAGATCACACCAGAGGTTTTCTGTTCTTCAAGTCAATAGGGTAGGGAAAGACAAATCCTCTGAAACATCAACTCTGCAACTTTCTACCTGAAAAGATTAGACCCTCCTCTGCAGCATGACATCTGCAGGCTCCTTTCAGAAGCTTAGGCTGAGTATGAAGCAGCTTAGGAGAAAAAACATGCCAACATTTGAAATGTGGTAGAGAGGGAGTCACGCAGGCCACCCTTCCCCTATGCCAACCACTCCGCTCTAAAGACACACCCCCTCCTTAGAAAGCACCAAGAGAAGAGCCAGAAGCTGTCCCCCACCTCAAGCCCCACATCCTCAAGCCTGCCCTTGCATGGCCAGAGGATGGCAGACAGGTGTCCTATCCTGTCTGGGAGATGCCCAGGCCGGCAAGAACTGGGGCGTCTAGCCATTAGCTGCCAGATAGGGAGAAGGCGGCCCAACTGGTCAGAGTAATACTGTTTCCACGTGTCTACCAAGTTCAGGTGAAGAAGTCTGGGTCTCCTTCTTAAACAGCAGGCCCCAACAGGGATGCATCCAGTGTCAGCTATGCTCTCGCCACTCTCTGGCAGGACAGCACTGCGAGAAGGGCACACCCCGAGCCCCCAGATCCTCTTCCTGTGTGTGCAGTGCCAAGGCCAGCGGAGGGAGAGGCGCTGCGAGCGCGGTCTGGGATGGGGCCCACACCGACCAGATGCCCAGCCCGGGGCTCAGGACCGGCCCCGGCTCCTGTACACCACATTTGCATAGCACTCAAGAAACAGAGTCACGTAATGCAACTGGGAGGCCTAGAAACCACACCAACAAAAATTTTCAGAGAAGACTGAACACAAGAGACAGAAAAGATCCTGAAGCGCCTCTGTGCTTGTTCCCATGAGTGGCCCTGGCCCTGATGCCGGCGGCACTCCTCACAGACGGCAAGCCGACGGGACCGTCACTCATCGGAAAGCGTTCAGTCACCTGGCCCAGATCCAAGCAAGAGAAACGTATCTCCTAAACCTTAGAGCAGGGCTGTAGAACAGAATTTTTTAAAAATACCCATGATGGTATCTGTTTACAGAATTAATTCCTTTACTCGCCTGTCTCAATTTCTAAAATAACTGTAATTTAGCTAAAAGACTCTCAAATTAAGAATGTCATGTACGAAAAATGAAAAATTTCTCTGAATATTCTACTATTGTGCTTAAGATATCAAATTATGAATTTTATAACAAAGAATTTTAAAAAAATACCCATGATGGTACCTGTTTACAGAATTAATTCCTTTACTCGCCTGTCTCAATTTCTAAAATAACTGTAATTTAGGTAAAAGACTCTCAAATTAAGAATGTCATGTACGAAAAATGAAAAATTTCTCTGAATATTCTACTATTGTGCTTAAGATATCAAATTATGCATTTTATAACAGAAGCTCTATTCCTTAATTTTACTGGAACTAAATGCTGCTAAAATTACAACATATGATAGTTTTGTTACTATTCATTATGTCCAGATTCTTACCTGCTAGACACTCTCTACCTTTCATATTTGATAACTGATGCCCTGATAGTTTCAAAATTGAAAAGATTTCCACACATAGGTATTCCATAATGCAGAAGTATTTGATGAAGTTTTCCAGCTCAACCTCACAAATAAGACTTTTTTAGAAATTAAAGGGGGCATAGTATTTTTAAGTTGATGTAAATGGTGAGAAAACACAACCCACTCTTTTTTTTCTCTTAAAAACACCATTTAATTCAGTGCTCATGAAAACACTCACCCTGTGTGTGTGTCTCAGACAATACTGAAGAAAGAGCCTATGTAACTTCTCATAACTTCTTCCTGAATTGAAATGACTCTAACCCTTACAGGCAGTCGCTGTGTGTGTGTGTGTGGTGTGAGAGAAAGAGAGAGAAAGACTGGGACTTTTAAAGAGTTATACAAAACTCACTTACTACACTAAACTGGGGAAACCTACTTCTCTGCTACTGGATCAGTTCTGCCCCGGAACCTTAGAACATTACCAACCACCTACTAAACAGACAGAATAACCAACAAAGAGTTAAGGTGGACATGGTGTGCCTGGGGTAAATAACTGCTACACACACAGACACACACAAACACATACATACAAAGGTGGGTTAAGTGCACTCCAATTTAAAGTACTTATCAGTAAACATACTATGTTACAGACAGTAGAAATAAATCTTCTGTGTACAATGATCCATGCAAAAATATCCCTAAACTTTTTATAAAATAAAATGTGAAAAAGAAAACTATGATGAATACTTACTATAGGAAATACAGTTACCAAAGGCTCAGCAGTCAGTTGTCCCACTCACCAACCAGGGCTGAATGCCATCCCAGTGCCAGAGCCCTGACCAGCTGCCCGAGCTGTAAGAAGAGTTAGGGTCCCCTCCCCAGCCAAGGCCCACAGCACTCGAAATGACGAAGGGGTGGAGCAGGGGCACCCCCACCCTCGACAGGCTGAAGAGCAACAATCCCTCACCACCCCCGACCCCTGTGACTCCATCTGAGGACAGACAGACACATACAACCAGCGATACAGGTTGGGGACATTTAAGCAAAAAAAAAAAAAAAATCCTCTTGGCTTCTTATGTACAATATTCAGATTTTAAACACAAAATCCTTTCTGCAGTAACAGGTAAGCATGTTCTAACTGGCAGACATGTTTTGATGCTGCCTGGCCGTCTGCTGCCCACTGCTGTGCGCCAAGTCTCCTCAGCCACAGGAGAAATGGTCCAAGGGGCCACAGACAACAGGCCAGTCACTCCCTCACCCCCCCACCTCCCATCTCCACAAGCCCCTCCGAGCGGCCTCAGCACAAGTCCCCATCAAGCTGGGGGCCTAAGGACAGCCGCAGCCCTGCCTCTCTACAAGAAACCATCAGTGTCAAACCTTTGTTCCCGTTTAACAGTTCTTAAGTGTACAGCTTTCTTCGTAACACAGCTGGTATCTTTGCCCTTCCTTGTGGGAGGGAGAACAGCAATTCCTACACATGTTTTCAGGAGACTAAAACATTTCTCAGGGGAAAAAAAACAGGGATGACTTTTCCTAAGCTAAATAAAGGAGAGGTCAATACCTCCTCCAAGTGTGGCTGTTTCTCTTCCATCTCAGGAAAATAATTTAAGCTCTACATAGGACTTTTTCAATAAAGATATAGAAACATCGTATCCATCTGTAAGTGATTTGTAACAAAAATTTAGACAGCATTTAGAGAAAACTGTTTTGCTGTTATATCACCTCACTGTACTGGCACCCTACTCTAATCTCTCATGGTAATCCCTAAGAACATCCACATCACACAGACCCCACAAGCCTAAATGGAAAGAAAGCCATTAACCTGACTGCACCCCAAGCAGTGCTAGGCCTCCCCACACTCTCCCCGTGCCTGCATCTCTCTCTCACTGTGGTCAGCATGAAAGGAACAGATGGCTGGAAAGTCGACGTCCACCTATCCAACTGGCAACCCACCTCAACCCCAAAAGGCTGAAGAATCATCGAAGAGATCTCAGATGTTCTATGAAGAAATTCACTTTAACACTTATAACTTTAAGACTTTGCATACATTACAACAGTGCATTAGTGATACAAGTTGTAAAATACTTTTCCATTCCTTTGGATTTTGCATATGATGGTTCTGCATCAGTCACTGCAGGTAGATTGAGCAAGCTTTTTGTGTGTGTGTGTTGTTTTTTTTTAACATGCATTCAACTAGATATGATTCAGAATAGATTAATACTCCCTTTTATCATTACAGTTAGCTAAAAAGTTGCCTGGCAGCCCACCAAACAGGATTTGCTGTAAGACGAACCCAAAGAGTCAGCTGGAGACTGAGGGCGCTGGGACCTGCTAGGCTGGCTGCAGTAGTGTTTAGCTAAGTGTCGAGAGCATTACGAAGAAAGTCCTGGTTGGAGGCAGAAGGCCTGCAGCACCAGCTGTGGAACCTCCATGATGTGACTGCACAGCTCCATCCACAAACCTGAGGGTGGGGAGAAAGATGGGCACACAGTCACACACACAGCTCCTCTGGCACCACTGCTCTGCAAAGGAGCCATTTCAACTGGAGGAGCAGGAAATCCACTAAGACAAGAAAGGGCAACAGCAAAAGAGGTGACTGTGCCTGGTTTCTGAGAACTTCCAATTACAACTGGAATCCTGCTTCCTACAGGAGGCAGGCAGGAGACCAGGTCACAGCCCAGGTAACACAGCACAGGGGTGCACACAGCAAGAGCTAAAACGGCCTCCTCTTCCTTCCTTCGTAGAGTCCCAGGAAAGACAAAAAGCTAAATGCGGCATTGCCTTCGAATCATCAGGTATCAGTTTCCTGGTCACTGTTTAAATTGTCATAGATCTCCCATTCTCCACTTTAAAAAAATGCACTTTAGTCACAAAGCTAGGCCTGGGCTTCACTGGTCACTTACGTTTGCAGGGTGATCACCACTGAGGGGGCACATAGCTGTAGGTGGGCGTTCCTGGGGCCCGATACGTGGGCACAGTGACAGGGTGGGGAGCAACAGGAGTTGGGGAGTGGGCAGTCAGCAGGGCACCTAGAGGGAAGAGCAAGCATCTCAGTGGAGGGCAGCACTCCCCTTGCCCCAGTACCTCCAACAAAGAGAGCTCCTGCCCAACCCTCGTGGCAAGGAGAGAGGCAGAGAGGGGCTGGCCATGACCCACGGTGCTCTCAGAACCCGGTTATATGCAAGCCAAGGCTGTATAAACAGCAGGCTCACAGCGACAGCATGCCTGCAGAAGCCTTCACACACAAACGCACTGAATTACTTCTGCAGGTGAGATGACAGAAACAAAACAAAAATGTTATTTAGTCTTAAAAAGGAAGGAGATTTGTCACATCCTACAATATGGATGAACCTTGAGGACATTACGCTCAGTGAAATAAACCAGTCACAAAAGACAAACACGGCCTGAGTCCATGTGCGTGAGGTCCCTAGTAGAGTTAAATGGATGGTACGGAAAGGAGAGTGGTGGTTGCCAGGGTCTGGAACAGAGGGAAGGGAGAGGTGTTTGATATACAGAGCTTCAGTTCTGCAAGATGAAACACTCCAGAGATGTGACACAACAGTGTGATAACACCAGCGCCCTCTATACTTGGAAATGGCTGAGATGGTAATAACTAACTGGGAAGAAGGGAGGGAAGCAGGGAGGTTCCCAAATGTACATGCTTCTGAGTACCTTAAGCAAAGCTTATTTTCCCTAAAAATACAGGAAACTCAGCAGCCATCTGTGTCCACTTATAGCCAAGAACCACTTCAAACCTCACAGCCTCACCTGGCCCCCCGCGCCCTGCGTGGACCCACACCAGGGCCTGCCAACCCCTCCCTCCGTGTGCCTCAAACACTGAGTTTCTATCTGTACCAGACTCTCCTTTGCCTCTGGGGTAAGTGTGGGAAAACCAAATAAAATCAGAGACTCTGAACAGAAACACACATGGTAAACCACCTTCCTCTCTGACATTTCCCTTATGCTAAAGTAAAGTCTATAAAACAAAGAAGAAACAATGTATTTCTTTAAAAGTTACAGCCAGGGGCAATCCAGTCACTGTGTATACCTGGCCCCCTGCACAGATAACTTACATACCCACAGGAGGTGACCTGACTCCTAGACATTTAACCAAGCCCTCAAATGCTCCAAGGTTCCATGGAGACAGGCTGGTCCAAGGCACGGATCTCTTCTCTCTGTGGTTTATTTTCCTGACCTAGAAGCAGCCTTGGGAAATAGTCTACGTGTATGCCAAAGGATTTCTATAAGCAGCTCTTAGCTCTGTGAACACAAGACTGGCTTCCTGCAATTCATGAGAACATTCCCATTAGGACAAGCTGGCCTGTGCTAGTAGCCCACACTAAAGGGAAGGACCAGAGGGTCAGTCCCCCAGATCACAGAAAATCCCCTCTTCTGCTCAAGCTTTAACGTGCTCACCACAGGGATCTGGCCATTCCTTGTCCCTACAGCCAGGTAACTCAATTCATCAAATTTGGAGAGGGCTAGCCAGTCATGTCTATGGAAAAGGTACTTGGCTCATGGTTCTAAACCCCACACTCAAACTCAATTGCAGGAGAATGGAAAAGAAAGGAGAGGAAGTAAAGAAAAAGATAACATGCCATTCCTCCCAAAGGGTCAGATGTCCTTTCACACAACTCTAGCAATGAAAAGTCAAAGCCACGGGTCAGAGTTCTGGTGAACTCTCCCTTTCCCCAGCCCTCAGGCCATCGCAGAGGAGGCACCCCGGGGCCAAGGACTCACCCGCTGACATGGCCATAGTGGTGCCCGCCACCATGCCCATGGTGACCCCGTTGCCCCTCGGCGGAGGGATGGGAGCAGGGTACACCGTCGCCGGCATGCCGTTGGGCTGCACCACCGTGGTGTGGTGGATGACGTGAGGGGGTGCTGCATACAGGGGCTGGGTGTAGTACGTGCCTTGCTGGGGAAAGAAAAGAGACAAATGCCACAGGGGCCCACACGCTGGGTCAGAGCCCCGAGGAGCCGACCCCTCCCCACACACAGTGCCCAGGAGACTCCGCACGACGCCCCCAGCGCACCCCAGGCCTACCTGTGCATACGGGCTCTGCTGGGGGTAGGCACTTCGCACGGGGTACACAGCAGTCTGGTAAGGGTTGGGGGAGGAGGAATACGGTGGCACTGCCCCGCTGGTGGGGGAACAGGACACTTTGTAAGGTGTGCCAGGAGTGTAACCTGAAACAAAAACGGCCAAAGCCTTAATTCAAACCCACACATGACCAGACCCAGGGAGGGAGCAAGTGTGCAGCAAGGAACAAGGCGGTATTCCAGTCCCGACCACAGTCCTATCGGACACCACCACTACAATCTGGCTTCATTTCTTAAACTTGATGTGCAAGTATGTGTGAGGAGGGTGGGGTGGAGGCAAGGGAGAACATTCTACTGAGTACATATTCATACAGAACAGGAAAGAAACACCCATCTTGTCAGAATATATATGAGCATGCCATTCCTGGAGCACAATTTGGCATTAAAAGTATGTATTTCTTTTAGGCCCACCATCTATTTCTAGAAATTTGTTTAAAGAAATAAGCACATGAAAAGATACTCAATATAGCTAGTCTTTGTTGTTACTGTTAATGTTTAGTCACTAAGTCATGTCCGACTCTCTGCAATCCCATAAACTGTAGCCTGCCAGGTTTCTCTGCCCATGGAATTTCCCAGGCAAGTATACTGGAGGGATCTTCCCAACTCAGGGATGGAACCCACATCCCCTGCTTGGCAGGCAGAATGTTTACCACTGAGGACCTGAGAGGCTCTATAACCACAACTGTCATTGTTGTTCAATCGCTAAGCTGTGTCAGACCAAGACCCCATGGACTGTAGCCCGCGAGGCTCCTCTGTCCTGGGAAACGCAAATCAAAAGCGCAATGAGGTATTGCCTCACACCTGTGAGAATGGCTATTAATAAATTAAGAACATAAATAATAAATGTTGGTGAAGATGTGGAGGAAAGGGAATCCTTGTACACAGTTGGTAAGAATGAAAACTGGTGCAGCCACTAGGAAAACAGTATGGAAGTGTCTTAAAAAAACTAAAAATAGAACTACCGAATAAACCAACAATTTCGCTGCTGGGCATTGTGACAAAGAAAATGAAAACACTAATTTGAAAAGATACATGGATCCCGATGTTCATAGCAGAATTATTTACAACTGTCAAGATATGAAAGCAACCTAAGCATCCATCAACAGACGAAGATGTATTAAATGCACACACACACACACACATATGCAGGCACACAAGGAAGTATTACTCAACCATTAAAAAAAGGATAAAATTTTGTCGTTTGCAACAGCACGGATGGACTTGGAGGGTATTATGTTTAATGACATAAGACAGAAAGACAAACTGCATGGTATTATTTATATGTGGAATCTTAAAAAATACAAACTAGCGAATATAACTGACAAAACCAGACTCACAGATACAGAACCAGTGGTTCACTGGAGAGGAAAGGGAGGAGGACAACATAGCAGAAGGGGATTTCAGAGGTAAAAACCATTATGTATAAAATAATCTACAAGGAAACACACAGGGAATATAGCCAATATTTTACAGCAACTAGAAATGGAATATAACCTTTAAAAATGGTGAATTAATTTTCAATTAAAAATGTAAGCACAGATTTAAACAAAATCTCAATGGTAAGCATGCTCATCCCCAGTGTTGCTAATTGCAGCAAAAATAAAAGGAAAAACTTGTCAAACAGTAGGGTTATGGTAAAGACTCCTGGGTCTAAGGTAGCAGTTGAACACATACACTTGCCTTTGTCCCCACCCAAAATTACAATAAAGCAGGTTAATAAATAAAGACATAAAGCCATGAAGATAAGAAGGGAAGGAAAGACATTTTGGAACCTAAAAATCTTAGAACCTTTAAGAAGCAGAAATGGAAAATGACTTAGCAAACTCAAAAAAGCTACACTTTTACCCAGCAGTGAAGAGGGTCAAGCAGCAGCCTGACAACAGAAAAGCCCCTTCCCCAAGACCTAGATACCCAGAAGGAGGGCATGGCAACCCACTCCAGTATGCTTGCCTGGAGAATCCCCATGGATAGAGGAGCCAAGTGGCTACAGTCCATGGGGTTGCAAAGAATCAGACACAACTGAGCGACCAAGCACACACACACACACACACACACACACAACCTAAAATCTGTCAGCACCTGTTTCCAGGAAGTGATGAAGGACCACAATCTGGAAGAGTGGTTGAGAATCTATCTGGTAAGCTGTAAGCCACCTGGCTCCCCTTCCTAACTCCCCACCCCAAGAGAGAACAGTTTTTCTCCAGGAAGGGTCTCTGAGCTTTTACATTCACAGCAAATTTATTCCTACAGACTAAGTAAGCCCAACAAAGCTAGTGGAGGTGATGGAATTACAGTTGAGCGAATTCCAATCCTAAAAGATGATGCTGTGAAAGTGCTGCACTCAATATGCCAGCAAATTTGGGAAACTCCGCAGTGGCCACAGGACTGGAAAAAGTCAGTTTTCATTCCAATCCCAAAGAAAGACAATGCCAAAGATTGCCTAACCTACTGCACAATTGCACTCATCTCACACGCTAGCAAAGTAATGCTCAAAAATCTCCAAGCCAGGCTTCAACAGCACGTGAACTGTGAACTTCCAGACATTCAAGCTGGATTTAGAAAAGGCAGAGGAACCAGAGATCAAATTGCCAACATCCGCTGGATCATCAAAAAAGCAAGAGAGTTCCAGGAAAACATCTACTTCTGCTTTACTGACTACGCCAAAGCTTTTGACTGTGTGGATCATAACAAACTGTGGAAAATTCTTAGAGAAGCGAACACCAGACCACCTAACCTGCCTCCTAAGAAATCTGTATGCAGGTCAAGAAGCAACAGTTATAACTGGACATGGAACAACAGACTGGTTCTAAACTGGGAAAGGAGTTATGTCAAGGCTATGTATTGTACCCTGCTTATTTAACTTATATGCCGAGTATATCATAGGAAATGCTAACTGGATGAAACACAAGTTGGAATCAAGATTACCATGAGAAATACTTCAGACATGCAGATGACACCACCCTTATGGCAGAAAGCAAAAAAGAACTAAAGAGCCTCCTGATTAAAGTAAAAGAGGAGAGTGAAAAAGTTGACTTAAAACTCAACATTCAGAAAACTAAGATCAAGGCATCAGGTCCCATCACTTCATGGCAAATAGATGGGGAAGCAATGGAAACAGAAAAGTGACAGACTTTATTTTGGGGGGCTCCAAAATCACTGCAGATGGTGAGTGCAGCCATGAAATTAAAAGACGCTTGCTCCTTGGATGAAAAGTTATGACCAACCTAGACAGCATATTAAAAAGCAGAGACATTACTTTGCCATCAAAGATCCGTCTAGGCAAAGCTATGGTTTTTCCAGTAGTCATGTATGGATGTGAGAATTGGACTATAAAGCTGAGTGCCGAAGAACTGATGCTTTTGAAGTGCAATGCTGAAGAAGCCTCTTGAGAGTCCCTTGGACTGCAAGGAAATCCAACCCATCCATCCTAAAGAAAATCAGCCCTGAATATTCATTCACTGGAAGGACTGATGCTGAAGCTGAAGCTCCAATACTTTGGCCACCTGATGCGAAGAACTGACTCATTGGAAAAGACCCTGATGCTGGGAAAGACTGAAGGCAGGAGAAGGGGATGACCGAGGATGAGATGGTTGGATGGCATCACTGACTCGATGGACATGAATCTGAGCAAGCTCCGGGGGCTGGACAGGGAAGCCTGGCGTGCTGCAGTCCGTGGGTCACAAAGAGCCGGACACAACTGAGCGACTGAACTGAACTGAAGCCCATCAGCAAACTGTGGTACAACCAAACAACAAAGTACTACTCAACAATCAAAAAGGTAGAAGTGCTGGTACACATGTTAATTACATGGGATAGATCTCAAAAAAAGAAAATACGCAAAAGAAGTCAGACACAGTAACACATGACATGATACTCCAAGAAAGACCAACATAATCTACACAGAAAACCAATTAGAGGTACCCAGGGATCAGAGGGCATGAGGGCACCTTTCATGGGAACAAAGGCACTCAACTGCAGTAGTGTTACACATATGTATACAATCTGTATTCATGTCTAAACACACCAAACTGTGCACTTTTAAGGATGGCTCATCTGCAAATTATATCTCAATAAAAGTGTTTTCAAAGTCTGAGAAACCATTTCTCATTCACTAAAATATAGCCACTGGCTTGTTCCACTACCTTCTGCTGTTTTTCAGGCAACTTCATAATTCCATTTTCCCAAAGCCTTTTATCTTTCTCAGCAAAGAACTGTCCCAGGTACCTTTTACAGT
Source organism: Cephalophus harveyi (assembly GCA_006410635.1). NCBI lineage: Eukaryota > Metazoa > Chordata > Mammalia > Artiodactyla > Bovidae > Cephalophus > Cephalophus harveyi. The sequence continues at coordinate 337,163 of SJYT01067672.1, forward strand.
CTTTCAGGGAACTGAAATTTTTTCAAATAAGAGAATTTTGTACAGACCAAAATAAATGGAAATCCAAAGGTGTAATGTCTGGTGAATATGGCGGATGAACCAGCACTTCCCAGTCAAGCCGTAACAATTTGTGCCTGGTCATCAGAGAAACATGGTCTTGCATTATCCTGATGGAAGATTATACATTTTCTGTTGCCTAATTCTGGACACTTTTTGTCAAGTGCTGCTTTCAGTTGGTCTAACTGGGAGCAGCACTTGTTGGAATTGTTTGGTTTTCCAAAAGGAGTCCACAACAGAGGACTCTCTTCCAATCCCACCATACACAGAACATCACCTTCTTTGGATGAAGACTGGCCTTTGGTATAGGGTTGGTGATGGTTCATTTCACTTGCCCCAGTCTCTTCCGTTCCACATTATTGTACAGAATACACTTTTTATCCCCCATCACAATTGTTTTTAAAACTAAAGACAGAATGTTTTCATTATGTTTAAGTAGAGAATCACATGTGGAAATAGAGTCAAGAAGTTTTTTTATCCTAACTTATGTGGGACCCAAACGTCAAACAGATCAACATAACCAAGCTGGTGCAAATGATTGTCAATGCTTGCTTCAGACATGTTGGCTGTCTCCTGAGTAGTACAATGTTCATTGTTCTCAATATCTCAATTTGACTGCTATCAACTTCAACTGTTAAACCCGGCCGTGGAGCAGTGTCCAGCAAGAAATCAGCCTGAAATCTCACAAACCACTTCTGACACATTCGATCAGTCACGGCACCTTTTCCATATACTGCACAAAGTCTTTTCTTGCACTTCAGTTGCGTTTTTACCTTTCTCGAAATAATGAAGCGTGATATGCCAAAAATGTTGCTTTTTTTCTAACATCTTCAATAATAAAATGGCTACAGAAAAATTCACCAATTTTGATAAGATTCTTAAACAATGTATGATGATATGATAGCTGTCACAATACAATCTAACAAAACTGTTTTGAATGAAGTTAAAAACAACTAAGTGCTCCTAGAACTTGCCTTATGGGCAAGGGTGGGGGGGGGCTTTTTGGCTAACCCAGCATTTTGAAATTCACTAAATATGATGCAAGTAAAAACAATGCCAAAATTTGAAGACGCCAGAATTTAATACCAATTCTAGGCTAAAAGAGAGTAGAATAAACAGACTTTCAGGATTTGGAAATGCAACTTTAAAGACAAGAGCAATTAAGTCGCTCTCTCTAGCTGCTCATCTATTAGTATTTAAGAGAGACAGAAAAGGAAAGTGATGGTTTCACAGGTGAGACATGTAAAAATCCATCACACTGAAGCTTTAAATATGTGTACTTAACTGTACACCAATTACACCACAATAAGGTAGCAAAACATTTTCTTTAATTATAAAGAAAAAGGTAACTACAAAAGCCACCAACTTCTAACCATGCACTGACACTCCCAGAAGATGGCTCAGTAACAGCTCCTAATCAGAGAAGGAAATGAGACACTGGTACATGGTGGGCACACTCATGACCAGTCACAGTGACGGAAGCACTGTATCAGGGCAGAGTGGCTCTTCATCACCAACATCAGCTGCCATGCTCAGGGCCAACTGGACCTATCAGAGAAGGTCCAGCCCTCTTGACAAGGTGCTGCCTTCAGGGGAAAAGCACAAGGAAAGAGAACACCCCCAGAGCAGCGCTGACACAGTCCTGGGAGACAGAAGCAGGAGCAGGCAGTCTCAAGAACAGAAGGCTGCGAATGAAGGCAGAGTATGTCTGGACAGCTTCCTCTTCCCAGAACTAACCTCTCCTTCCCATTTCTCAAAACCATGCAGCAGTGGCGTCCCTGAGTTAGTAACTCACAGAACACTGCTAAATGTGATCCCAATGGCCTGAATTAAGAGACCCTCACAGGAGTCACTAAACTTACACCTGACCAAAAGGGTACCAGTTTTTCATAAAAATGTCAGACAGTCAGAACAGTCACAGAATTGCATATTTTCATAACAAGTGCTAAGACTTCAAACTTGAAAATCACATTCAGAACCTCTGGGGCTAGCCAGTTTTCATAGGTTGAAAAGAACCAGCAAGGCCCCCCCTTCTTCACTGTACAATTAAAAAATATCTATGACATAGATGTAACAACTGGAAATTATTTAAATACTGATTGTAGTATTTGATACTATTCAAGAATTACTGTTTACTTTTTAGGTGCGGTGATACATATTTTAAATTAATCATTTAAAGATAATATTGTAAAACTGATGAATATGACGTCTTGAGATTGGCTTCAAATAACATAGGGGAAACTGATGGGAATACAGATGGAAAAAAAAACGCCTAGAAGCTATTAACTGCTAAGGCCAGGGCATGGGCAGGTGGACCCCATACCGTTGTGTACTTGGGTATATTGTAACTGCTGAGGCTTAGGGTGTGGGTAAGTGGACATCATACTGCTGTGCGCTTATGTATTTTTGTATTAGAAAATTTTCACAATAAAAGGTTTTTCAAAGTGTTTCACAAAGGTGAAGTAAACTTATGGATTAAAACAGACAAGACATAATGAATTCAACTTTTTAAACAAATTCAACAGGTAAATTTTGAATAGATCTTGTTTCCAATTTTTTTTTTAATTTTTGGGACAAGTGGGCAAATTTAAATATGAGCTATCAAATAACTGAGAGAATTACAGCTTCTAAGTATGTTAACTATTGTGGTCATGCAGTGGAATGTTTTCATTATGTTAAGGACCATACCGAAGGACAAAAGCCTAAAAGACTGTAACTCTGCTCTGGTTCGGACACACACACACTCTCTCTCTTATATGGTAGATAAAGCACACATGCCGAAACGGTGACTGATGAGTCTCAGTGCTGGATGTTACGGATTCACTATATTGTTCACTCCATTATTCTGTATATTTGAAAATGTTCTGTAGGAAAATAAAGTGAAAAAAATAATGCCTTCAGACTGTGGCACACAGCTGAGGGAGGATCTAAGAAAACGCCCCAGGAAACAGCAGTCATGCAGGAGCGAAAGGGACAGGAAGGGAGCAAGCAGCAATGAACACAGAAGGCTGCTGAGCCTCTAAGAAGGCCGTGATTTAGGACGGCATGGTCTTCAGCAATCTGATCTGAAAAATAACCTGATCTGATTAGCTACAAAAGCAAATAGAGGTAAAATATGCCAATGGTCAATACATACAGCCAGCATTCTACAGAAAGGCATAGCTCTACAGGACAAACTATTTCATAAACAGAACAGAAAACGGAGAAACTGTCTGAGGAAGTGAAAACACACAAGTAACACGTCCATGACCTAAAAGAAAAATTAGGAGAAAAGAGCCTCTAGAAAAACTATTCAATATTCAATATTGAACATTCAAAGTTCAATATTCCTAATAAGAAAGTCCATGACCATTTTGTCACCATTCTAACTTCAGCAAGAGCCTGAAGCTTGGACTGAAGAGAAAAAGGAAGCTGTCCACCTACACAAGCCTCAAGGACATAGTATAAAGCCAAGTTAGGAAGATCTAAGTACACACCCCTCCAGAGTCTGAGCCCTCTGACTCAGAAGCCCTCTTTTGCCCCACCACACCCACTGAAAAAAGGTGAAGTCCTTTATTTACCACAATCAACGATAGCCCAACAGAAGATGTCAACCTTTTTTTTAAGAGACGCTAGAGGCCTTCTCCCGGAGAAGGCAATGGCACCCCACTCCAGTACTCTTGCCTGGAAAATCCCATGGACGGAGGAGCCTGGTAGGCTGCAGTCCATGGGGTCACTGAGAGTTGGATATGACTCAGTGACTTCACTTTCACTTTTCACTTTCATGCATTGGAGAAGGAAATGGCAACCCACTCCAGTGTTCTTGCCTGGAGAATCCCAGGGACGGCGGAGCCTGGTGGGCTGCCGTCTCTGGGGTCGCACAGAGTCGGACACGACTGAAGCGACTTAGCAGCAGCAGCAGCAGAGGCCTTCTCCTACTGGAGAAGGCAATGGCAACCCACCTCAGTACTCTTGCCTGGCAAATCCCATGGATGGAGGAGCCTGGTAGGCTGCAGTCCATGGGGTCGCTAGGAGTCAGACACGACTGAGCAACTTCACTTTCACTTTTCACTTTCATGCATTGGAGAAGGAAATGGCAACCCACTCCAGTGTTCTTGTCTGGAGAATCCCAAGGACAAGGGAGCCTGGTGGGCTGCTGTCTATGGGGTCACACAGAGTCGGACACGACTGAAGCGACTTAGCAGCAGCAGCAGAGGCCTACTGTGGCAGAGGTCCATCCAGCTGGTCTGAGGTCTCTTAATCACCTGAAGTGTCCTTTTTAACACCTGCCTCATATGTACATTTTACTGAAGATAAAAAGATGACTAATGATGTACTTAAAATGTGCACATCTCCTATGTGTATATTTCACCTAAAATCAAAACCTAAAAGAACTGTAAACAAATACAAACAATATACACCCTGAAATAAATGGGGGAAAGTGTATCAACCTTCACAGCTTACTTCAAAACACATGAAAAAACAAGGCACACTTCAGGATGGATGGAGTAAAATGTTTAATTTTAAAAAGTTGATTTTAAGTTTAACTGTAGAACCCTGACAGTCCATTTATCGATGTTCACTGAGTTTTTTCCAGATTCTCCGTATATTGGAAAAACAGTCACCCACTATTTCTGTTAATTATAACAACAATTTCTAATATATATTATCCTACTGCTTATTCTTATAACTGTGAACTATGTCCTAAACTTAGAAATTGATTTTGGCTTTTCGTATGGGCACAAATATTACATCACTTTCTATCCAACACTGAAGACAAATCAATTTCAAGGGATGCAAACATGAACCAATTTCAAGGGATGTAAACTTGTCTCTCAGTCAATTAAAACCCAAATGTGTGTAGACACGTTCCTTTTTCTTTTATGTAGCACTAGATTCATTGTGTCACAACAAACAACCTCAACAGGAGTCTTACAAACTTAAAAAATACAAACAAATGCATATACATCTCATAATTATTCACAAAGCTTTTAGATGTGCCAATGATTCATAATACAAAACCAAATACATTCATTGCTTGGTCTTTCAAAAACAGTTAACAGCATTCCACATGCTCCTTTCCTAGAGATCATTCCTAAGGACTCCCAGGAAACACACACTGCCACGGGCTGACCTCACTGGGTAGAACTCACGCACAGACAGGGCCATAGCTCTCCGACTGTGAACTCTGAGGGGCAGAAAGAAGCTTTTTACTAGGAAACAGATCATTTTTCCCCTAAAGTACTGCATACCACACAGATTTCATATAATAACTTTCCAAGTATAAGACATTTACTTAGGAAATATGGAAATTCAGAAACAAATAGAACATGTGAAGAGGAAAAACCTGCACCAAACACAGCATCATGAAATTTTAGAACCCGGAGACAGAGCACCAAAGATAAGCCCAGCTCAGTCAACCAAGCATCTGACAGATACTGGGTCTTCCTGGGAGTCCAGCGGTTAAGAATCCACCTGCCAATGCAGAGGTCAGGGGTTTAATCCCTGGTCCAGGAAGAGCCCACATGCAGAGCAACGGCCCTAGCGCCGTATGCTGCAACTGCTGAAGCCACACCCTACAGCCTGCGCTCCACAGGAGCAACCACCGAAACGAGGGCCCTGCGCACCACCATGAAGAGCAGCCCCTGCTCGCTGCGACCAGAGAAGCCCGTGCACACCAACAAAGACCTAGCGCAGCCAATAGATAACACAAAATGTCCTTAAAAAGATAATGGCATTCTTAATGGCAACAACAAAACTGGCAAATAATTCAGCAACATTCCCAAAATTCTAAGGGGAAATACCTGTTAGCCTAGAATTCTATATCCAGACAAACTAACCATGAACTGTGAGTGCGGAATAAATCATTTTTAGGCATGAAAAATCTCAAAACTATGATTTTCTAATATCCTCTTGAGAGATTACTGAACAAAGATCCTCCACTAACACCAAGGAATAAACTAAAAAAGTAGACAAAGAATCAAGTGGAAGGGAAGAGGCGCGAACTCCCTGGGATGATGGAGGAGAAAGACCCAGCAGAAGCCCCAGAGGACAAGCAGCCAAGGCCAGAAGATGAGAGAAGGTTTCAAAAAGACATCACCAAGAGGGGAAAACACAAACGCCTTACATGGTCTAAAAAGCTAAGAAGAGATTCCACACCTGGGCAGAAGCTGAGGGTTTAATTAACTATGCAGTTACAGAAATCTAGTAAAGGACACTAGGCCCAGGGAAGAAAGAAGTAACTGCAGAAGAAAACAGCCACACGTTCACAGCAGTGTGCATACTGACACGGTCACAGCAACAGAGAGGGTGGGAGCCGCTCTCCAGTTGCAGTGCACACAGGCTTCCCATTGCAGTGGCTTCTCCTGCTTCAGGGCACAGGCTCTACGGTGCTTGGGCTTCAGCAGTTACAACATGTGGGCTCAGGAGTTACTGCTCCCAGGCTCCAGAGCCCAGGCTCAACAGCTGTGGCGCACGGGCTTAGTTGCCTCACAGCATGTGGGGTGTTCCCAGATCAGGGATCAAAATCACGTTCTCCCGCACTGGTAGGTGGATTCTTCACCACTGAGTCACCAGGGAAGCCCTATTCATTTTAAATACAGCAATGTGTACATGTCCGTCCCAAACTACCTAACTATCCCTTCCCCACATCAACCATAAGTTCAAAGTGAACCTTAATTTTTAACAAATCTGGGATCTTACTTCATGGACATAATTCTGAGTTTAAAAAGAAAAAAAGCAGCATATCATAAAGCATTTTCACTTATTTAATATCCCTCTCAAACAAATAGTGAGATCAGTTAAACACTGAAATAAACCAACAGTTTAATCAAACCATTACTTTACCAGGTAGATCTGCACTTACACATAACTATTTGCATACTGATCTCAATTTTAAGCTTCTTTCTATTATACTGCCAAACTGTCCTCCAAACATGTTTCCCTAATTTATCCACCACCAAGCCATGCACGGAAGCAATCACAGAAGCCTTTGCACCACTCTTAGCAATGTTTTCATCTTGTAAAAAGACATTGCCAATGTAATACCTAAATCACCTCTTACACAGTGCTTACTACAAAAAACTGAATGTTTTCTTGATGATCAATGCAAATATGATGTTAGTTACAGATACTGCTGCCTGTAAATGGGAGTAGAAAAGAATCCTGAATGTGTGCCTGAATGTGCCTTGCGAGTACAATTACATGCTTGCTGCTAGAATCCTCAAAAAACATAGCTGAGGGGATATAATGATCCATTAAATAAATGCCAAAAATGAAATGTCTTTCCCAGGAGTGACAGTCAGGATTTGCACCACATCTTGCTAACACAACAGCCTGAATACTTATATATTGTCGTGATTCCAAAAACGGACATTCCTCTCCGAATGCACATGTAGTCAGTTTACTATGCTTGTTCATGAGAATGCAACTAATATCACCCTTATCTCCAGATTCTGAGTAATGGAATCTTTCAGCAAAAGACACGATATCTCATCGTTAAGGTTCTCTAAACCCTCCCTATGTCACACTTCTAACAACTAAGACATAAACAGTGTTAGGGCTTCAAAAGTGCTTTAAAGGCCACATACACATACACACTCCATATACTACACATCAGCTTTGTCAGAAAATCTGGTGGTGAGAGAACCAGAAGATTGAGAAAGCAGCAGAAATGGAGAAAATTTTTAATTTTTTTACAGTGAGAAATTTTGACTTAATCAACAGATAAGAAAAAAGGCCCACTAAAAAAGGAAATTTAAAAATTCAAGTTATAAAAATACTGAGAGGATCTCAGAAAAAGAAGGGACACAGCTGTAGCTCAGACTCCAGTCAGGTGGCTAAGAGCACTCAACAGGATGCTGGTGGGGCTTTCAAAGCACCATTTTTTTTTTTTTTTTTTTTAAATTTTACATACATCTTTATTCCCAGCATCTCCTAACAATCTGAAGATCTGGCAATGCTGGGCCAGCAGTGTGGCAGTCGACAACCATCCAGCACTCAGCAGGGGACACCCATTCAAACAAGGCAGGTCCTCTAGGCAGCCACCTTGCCCATTACACCCACTACTGCCCCCCGCAGGCCCCAGCTTCTGGGTTAGAGGAACAGCTTGAGAGCAGTCTTGGAAAAGAAAGAACCCAGTTCTCTACAAAAAGGAAGAGGAACGGCAGCTGTTCTACAGGTTGGTAAGAGAGGAAAGCTATCAGACAGCAGTACCCGCCCTCTACACACCAAACCTCCTCCTCAGGGGAGCACTTCATACCTGCAGGCCAAGCAAAGCAGCTTGACCAGCCACAAATAAACGTGAGGCTCTTTTTGTAAAAGATAAGAAAAAACTGGAAGCTTCTAGTACATTTTTACATTAACTTGTACCACAGAGAAAATGAGTACAAGTGAGCTACACTGGAGAATTCTAGAACAATGACATTTTCTGGAGGTCTGCAGCATGATCACATATAGCAGAAAAACTAGTACTTATGCAAAACATAACTTCAATTCGTTCCTACCACCATATAACCGAAAATGGGTCATATATCTAAAAGTAAAATCTAAAACTGTAAAACTTCTAGAAGAAAACTGTTGTGATGTTGGGTTAGGCAACAATGTCTTAGAAATGATACCAAAATCATGATCCATAAAAGAGCAAAATGATAAACTGAACTTTGTTAAATTGTAAATCTCCTGTTCTTTTAAAGACGATGTTGAGACTGAAAAGAGCCACAGACTATGAAAAAATATTCGCAAATCATGTATTTGATAAAGAACCCTCAAACCCAATAATAAGAAAACAAACTTAAAAACAGACAGGCAGAAAAAGATGTACACAGTTAACCAAAGTCAAATGGCAAACAGGCACATGAAACAAGGTTTAACATTATTAGTCATTAGATAAGTTCAAGTTAAAACTACATTAACATACCACTACATATTCACTAGCGTGTCTAAAATTAAAAAGAATGACTACCAAGTATTGGCAAAGATATAAAGGAATTTGAACTCTCCTCCACTGCTGGTGGCAGCATACAATATCACAACCCCTTTGGAAGATAGTTTGGCAGTTTCTTACAAAGTTAAACGTATACCTACCTGCCTGAAGTATTTATTAAGAGAATTGAAAGTGTATGTTCATATAAAGAATGTACACAAATATTCACAGCAGTTTCATTTGTGACAGCCCCAAATCGCAAACAAGCCAAATGTTCATCAACTGGTGAACGAATAAGCAATTAGTGGAATTTCTGTACAGTGGAAAAATAAGAAATGAACTACTGATATAAACTACAACGTGGATATGAAAAATTGTGCTGAATGAAAGCCAGCACCCTCCAAAATACGTTTTATATGATTCACTTATACGAAATTTTAGATTAACTACAAGTAATCTGCAGTGAGGGAAAACAGATGAGCGAGCTATTTCCTGGAGCCTAGGCAACGAAGGGGCAGGGGAAAAGTTCTGGGGATGAGGAATGAGTGAACACATGAAACTGTAGGATGCCAGGTGTGGTATCGAGTGCCCTTCAAATACATGCAGTTTACTGAGAGGCAGTCATACCTGCAGACAGCTGTGTTTACAAAGTTAAACCAGATGTCTTACAAAAGGAGATGCTAGTACCATTTAGCGGTTAAAGAATTCAGTGAGTAATAACAGGGAAAAATACTGCTTCATCCCAGGGAAGGGATGTTCCCTTATAGATCCCAAAAGATGGCATGAAGTAGCAGGTATTCTAGTCCAGGTATAAGAGAAAGAGTGCAAATAAAAGCCATGCAAAAACAAAAGAAGAATATTTTTTGGAAAGAACAGGTCAATGTGGCAAAGACCTAGGAATTCTAAGTTGGAGACTCTAGGCTTCACTGTGTCTCAAGAGTCACGGGAAATTAACCTGCAAACATGACTCTGGTATAAGGCCAAGGAACACGAACTCAAGGAAAGAAACCTTGGAAGCAAGAAGACCACGCCAAAAAAGTCTTCCTTTGGGTGTGAGCTACAAGGCGAACAAAGGCAGTAAGGATGGGACTAGAATGGGACATGGGCAGAAGAAAGGAAGAATTTTATGATTATCAAACCAAGAACTCAGGACAATGACCCTGCTGCTGTCTCCTCTCCTGTAAAGTTAACTATGTGAGGCTACGGGTTCTGAGGGACAGACGCACCCAAGCAGACTCAGGAGGCTGAGCCTTTGGGTCAGAGTGTAGGCCACCACAGTTGCAGCAGAATCACAAAGTCCACTCTGGGTGAATAAAGCCTGGAATGAGCCAACACCAAAATGAAGGCTCACAGAGGAAAGTCCTATTTAAGAAAAGCTATCTTTACAAGATCCAGACTCAAACAAATTCCACTTTGAACTGTACCACTGATTTCTAAAATCTGAAAATATTCTTATTTTCAGAATAAGAATATTACACAGAAAATAAGACTTTCTTTTAAAATCATAATCAAAGTGCTAAAGTACTAGAGAGAGATCAGTTATCTCTAAAAATGTTAGCAACATGGAAATTCTACCCATTAACATGGCAAGATGATCTTTAGTTTCTAGTAATAACACTATTAATTTTTAATTTCATGGCTGCAATCACCATCTGCAGTGATTTTGGAGCCCAAAAAAATAAAGTCTGACACTGTTTCCACTGTTTCTCCATCTATTTCCCATGAAGTGATGGGACCGGATGCCATGATCTTCATTTTCTGAATGTTGAGCTTTAGGCCAACTTTTTCACTCTCCTCTTACACTTTCATCAAGAGACTTTTTAGTTCCTCTTCACTTTCTGCCATAAGGGTGGTGTCATCTGCATATCTGAGGTTATCGATATTTCTCCCGGCAATCTTGATTCCCGCTTGTGTTTCCTCCAGTCCAGCGTTTCTTATGATGTACTCGGCATAGAAGTTAAATAAGCAGGGTGACCATATACAGCCTTGACGTACGCCTTTTCCTATTTGGAACCAGTCTGTTGTTCCATGTCCAGTTCTAACTGTTGCTTCCTGACCTGCATACAGATTTCTCAAGAGGCAGATCAGGTGGTCTGGTATTCCCATCTCTTGAAGAATTTTCCACAGTTTATTGTGATCCACACAGTCAAAGGCTTTGGCATAGTCAATAAAGCAGAAATAGATGTTTTTCTGGAACTCTCTTGCTTTTTCCATGATCCAGCGGATGTTGGCAATTTGATCTCTGGTTCCTCTGCCTTTTCTAAAGCCAGCTTGAACATCAGGGAGTTCACGGTTCACGTATTGCTGAAGCCTGGCTTGGAGGATTTTGAGCATTACTTTACTAGCATGTGAGATGAGTGCAATTGTGCGGTAATTGGAGCNATCCAGTAGATGTTGGCAATTTGATCTCTGGTTCCTCTCCCTTTTCTAAAACCAGCTTGAATATCTGGAAGTTCACGGTTCAGTATTGCTGAAGCCTGGCTTGGAGGATTTTGAGCATTACTTTACTAGCGTGTGAGATGAGTGCAATTGTGCGGTAGTTGAAGCATTCGTTGGCACTGCCTTTCTTTGGGATTGGAATGAAAACTGACATTTTCCAGTCCTGTGGCCACTGCTGAGTTTTCCAAATTTGTTGGCATATTGAGTGCAGCACTTTCACAGCATCATCTTTTAGGATTTGAAATAGCTCAGCTGGAATTCCATCACCTCCACTAGCTTTGTTCATAGCAATGCTTCCTAAGGCCCACCTGACTTCACATTTCAGGATATCCGGCTCTAGGTAAGTGATCACACCATCCCGATTATCTGGGTCATGAAGATCTTTTTTGTACAGTTCTTCGATATATTCTAGCTACCTTTTCTTAATACCTTCTGCTTCTGTTAGGCCCATACCATTTCTGTCCTTTATTGAGCCCATCTTTGCATGAAATGTTCCCTTGGTATCTCTAATTTTCTTGAAGAAATCTCTAGTCTTTCCCATTCTATTGTTTTTTTCTATTTCTTTGCACTGATCACTGAGGAAGGCTTTCTTACCACTCCTTGCTATCCTTTGGAACTCTGCATTCAGATGGGTATATCTTTCCTTTTCTCCTTTGCTTTTCACTTCTCGTCTTTTCACAGGTATTTGTAAGGCCTTCTCAGACAGCCATTTTGCTTTTTTGCATTTTTTTTCCTTTCGGGATGGTCTTGATCCGTCTCCTGTACAATGTCATGAACCTCTGTCCATAGTTCATCAGGCACTCTATCAGATCTAGTCCCTGAAATCTACTTCCCACTTCCACTGTACAATAGTAAGGGATTTGATTTAGTTCATACCTGGTCTAGTGGTTTTCCCCACTTTCTTCAATTTAAGTCTAAATTTAGCAATAAGGAGTTCGTGATCTGAGCCACAGTCAGCTCACAGTCTTGCTTTTGCTGACTGTATAGAGCTTCTCCATCTTTGGCTGCAAAGAACATAATCAATCTGATTTCAGTGTTGGCCATCTGGTGATGTCCATGAGTACAGTCTTCTCTTGTGTTGTGGGAAGAGGGTGTTTGCTATGACAAGTGCCTTCTCTTGGAAAACCTCGATTAGCCTTTGCCCTGTTTCACCCTGTACTTCAAGGCCAAATGTGCCTGTTACTCCAGGTGTTTCTTAAATTCCTACTTTTGCATTCCAGTCCCCTATAATGAAAAGGACATCTTTTTTGGGTGATAGTTCCAAAAGGACTTGTAGGTCTTCATAGAACCGTTCAGCTTCTTCAGCGTTACTGGTCGGGGCATAGACTTGGATTACCATGATATTGAACGGTTTGCCTCGGAAATGAACAGAGATCATTCTGTTGTTTCTGAGATTGCATCAAAGTAGTGCCTTTCAGACTCTTGTTGACCATGATGGCTACTCCATTTCTTCTAAGGGATTCTTGCCCACCGTAGTAGATATAATGGTCATCTGAGTTAAATTTACCCATTTGAGTCCATTTTAGTTCACTGATTCCTAAAATGTTGACGTTCACTCTTGCCATCTCCTGTTTGACCACTTCCAATTTGCCTTGATTCATGGACCTAACATTCCAGGCTCCTATGAAATATTGCTCTTTACAGCATCAGACCCTGCTTCTATCACCAGTCACATCCACAAGTGGACACAGTTTTTGCTTTGGCTCCGTCTCCTCATTCTTTCTGGAGTTATTTCTCCACTGACATCCAGTAATATATTGGGCACCTACCAACCTGGGGAGTTCATCTTTCAGTGTCCTATCTTTTTGCCTTTCCATACTATTCATGGGGTTCTCAAGGCAAGAATACTGAAGTGGTTTGCCATTCTCTTCTCCAGTGGACCACATTTTGTCATACAAAGCTAAAAGACACCCACAAACTTTATAACAGCATTCAAAATCCTCTATGATTCAGCCCCAGTGCACCTGAAGCTTCTCCTATCACATCTTCACTCCTGGGAAATGAACTTCTATTCCATTCCTAGCTACATCCTACTCCTTCCAGCACTGAAGATTTAATCTGAACTATTCTCTATCTCTTAAGTTGCATCTCTCCAAATTCACTTGCTTAATCCCACCCTTTCTCTTTAAAGGCCCAGATAAAATGCCACTTTCTTTAATAAGCCTTTCCTAGTCTTTCTCACGGAGAAGGCAATGGCACCCCACTCCGGTGTTCTTGCCTGGAGAATCCCAGGGATGGGGGTGCCTGGTAGGCTGCCGTCTATGGGGTCGCACAGAGTCGGACACAACTGAAGTGACTTATCAGCTGCAGCAACAGTCTTTCTCAACATTCCCCACTTACATGCCCTGAGTTCCCTATTAAGTCTATAGAAATCCTTAAAGACAGGCTGTAGACTAATTCTACCTTAGAACTTTTTTAAGCTCTCTCCCAGGAGCTTTTCCGATGTTTTATGCTGCCTCATTTTGTTCATGCTTCTAAATCAAGATGTTTCCTGTGTGCTGTAGGACTGCAAAGTAGCAAGTAAAGTGCATTATTTATGAAAAAGGGGCTAAGTAAATGCTTGCTGAATGAATGAGCTAGAGAATTCACAGAAAATTGTGAAGTCTATAAAAACCATTTTTTTTTTGCAAGATGCAATTTTTACATAAATCAGTAAAGATAACAGGGAAATCAACAATAATAAAAGCTAAAAGGAAAAAATTTATGTCACCACATGTTGTAATAAAGTGCTGTCATTTAAAGAATTGTAATGGTTTCTGGAAAGAAATCCATTCCTACTCACCTGCTGCTGGAATCTCACCATATTCATCAACTGCTGAGCTCCAGGTGATAACTTTGACCCCATGGACTCCATGATGCTTTGGACCCTCTCCAGGTCTATCCTTGATCCTAGAGTGGGAGAGCCTGCTGAAGAATGTGCCGAGACTGGCCTTACGTGTACCACAACTTTACTGATGAACACACAGTTTTTTTCACCAAAGGAGAGCAGCTATTATAACACAAAAGACCAGGAAAATTAATAATGGTAATAAAAACAACCATTATTTAAGGTCATTTCTTGTCAATATTGAAGTAACACTGAAGCATTCAAAAGTCTAAAAATTAACCTCAAGTACATTTTAAAGTTTCTCTAGTCAGAGAAAAAAAGCTATAAAGAACTACATCAACTTTAAAAAGTCTTTTTGTAACTAAAAAAAATTAAGTGTAAATAATGTTTTACTTAATAGTTTAAAGAATTAAAGATAAACTATTCCAATCTGAGTCCTTAACATACTGAAACTTTCCATAATATTATGTGATATTAAATAAGACTCACTAGAAGCCCATGCAAAATGTTGGCTGATAGTTAATACAGTTCAATATTTTAGAATAAATTCTAAAGGAATTCTAACAGAATGTCCAGATGACTTAAGAGAGCTCAATAGTTTGCACATAGAAAAGATGAGTTCACAATGATTTTCTAATTTGTCAAAAGAGTAAACAAAGGTCAATCTTTGAGCCTAGTTCTTCTGACTTCTCTCCCAGGAGCTTTTCCGATGTTTTATGCTGCCTCATTTTGTTCATGCTTCTAAATCAAGATGTTTCCTGTGTGCTGTAGGACTGCAAAGTAGCAAGTAAAGTAAATTAAAGTCACTCAATCTTGTCCACTCTTTCCGACCCCATGGACTGTAGCCTACCAGGCTTCTCCGTCCATGGGATTTTCCAGGCAAGAATACTGGAGTGAGTTGCTGTTTCCTTCTTCAGATCTTCCCGACTCAGGGACTGAACCCAGGTCTCCTGCATTGTAGGCAGATGCTTTACCATCTAAGCCACCAGGGAAGTTCAAAGTGGAACGCAAACAGGATTTAGAATCAGACAGACCTGAGCTTGGTGAGGGCTGTGTCTGGGTGAACCTGAGCAGATGCCAAACTTGAGTCAGGGGTAAAATCAGTTTACATGGTTGTTATAAGGATTGTTTGTTAAAATGTCCAATATGTATCACTGAGTGAGTGCTCAAAGATATGCATCAGTAACCATCATTTAACTTTCATATACTATTAAAGGTACTACTGGCCCAGAAGAGGCCTTCATACAAACCCAAAGATTTTCCTAAATGAAACTCTCTGCACTCCCTGGTACTTCCACAGCACAGTTACAAATCCCTTTCACCTTCAGAGACAACAAACCCCTACATCACACAAAGACACAGGTGAATACAGGTCCAAGATCTAAAAAGAGTGTTGCACCAAAGATGTGACTGTCATCAGCAAGTGAGTAAATATCTTATGAAACGTATACACCCACATTTCAACTTCTATATTATTCCTATTCTGCTTTTTAATCCCCAAACCTTTCTCAGGAGTGAATGTGGTGCCTATTTTCCACACTGAATCAACCTATTATCTGTCTTGCCCACTATAATATTAGCAATGCGATGGCTTCATTCCAATTTATTTCATAACTGCTAATTCCTAAATGTCAAGTACCATAGCTGTCATTAATAGGCATTCCAATATGTGTGGATGAATGAATCACCTTAAACAACTTTATAAGCTATTAGTACATATACCTAAACATTTTTGCTCTTCTGTAATAATCAGCACAGAATTTTAGAGATAAAAATAATCAATTCAATAATCTATGTTCTTCAGTTCTTTAATATTACCCATAAAGTAGGTCCAAACAAAAATGAAGAAACTGGCTCAAGATTACTCTGCTAGTCAGCAAAAGAGCCTACTTAATAGCCAGGGCTTATGGTTTCCAGCTATATACCCTTTCCCTACACCCGATAACATCAGTAAACTTCACTTTAACAATATTGTTCATGCTGAAGACACCAGTCCAATTCTCTTCAAGTTTGTGTTACCCTTCTCTGAAAGTTCTCTAATTATATTTTATCTTTCTAAATATCTGGGGGCCAAAACTGCATGTGCCTTTTTTTGACACCTACGTTTCATAAAAAGATAACAAATCTTTTAAACTTACATATTCAAGTAAATAAACTATAACTTAGTTAAAAAAATTTTTTTAATCAGTTTTTGAGGCTTAAAAGTAAAATACCACTGTATTATCAACAGTACATGTCATGACATTGCAATGTAATAAATGTTCAAATTTTAAAAGAAAAATGCATAATTTTTTAGAAAAGAAGTTTTTTCTTACAGTTTACTAAGTATTTCTGAACTAGAACTAGAGACCAAGTTGGACTAATTATTCTACCAAATCAACAGAAAGTAAGTGTATATACAGTAGAAAAACAACTATAGTTTTCAAATTAGTTAAAATTTAGGAATGACTTACCTTTATTTTACAAGCATGTGTGGGAGACTCCAATTTTAGATATTTTTGGTACAAAGTAATTTTTTCATGTTCACTAAAAATAAAAAAAATTATAAAAAGTTTCATACATTATCATTTATAATAGTTACATTTAAAAATAAAGGTTTCCAGGACAATATTTAAATCCTGAAATTCAGTTTTCCTGGTGAGACATAAACAGTGGGGATTTCCTGTGGAGTTGCCCTGGATATAAAAACACTATCTGCCACTTACTAGCTACATGCAAAAATTAAATTATACCAACTGTATAATCATGTAGCACAGAGCACAACATAAAGCTCAAGAATATATCCATTATATACAACATGCATGGTTCACATTTTGACACATATTAAGGAACGATTAAGACAGAATCTTCGTAAGAAATTGGGGGAAAAAAATCAAAAAGTATAATAATGGGTTGAGTATGCTGACATGGCAGTCTTAAATTCATGTACTATTTGTAAAGGGTTTCTTACAGGAAAATGTTCAAAGTTCTAGACTGATAAGACAAATTAATTTTTGGAAAACAGAGCCTTGTAAGTTAAATAAAACAAATGTGAAACCCTTACCAGAGTTTCATTCTAATAAAACTCTTCCACTAACTAGCTATGATATTTTATTTATTTCAACTTCTCTCTCTTCCATTAGCTCTCCATTTCCACATTTATAAAAACAACTAGGCTGCTCTAGACTGTCTTTAAGATCCCTAAAGGCCTAAACTACTGCGTCTGCTGGTATGTTTTTATCTTCTCTCTCGTAGTGTTTAGCACCAATGTCAGAGAATCAACAAATACTGCAAAAGCTCAAGAAAATAAAACACTACTTCAGAACACTTCCACATTCATTAAGTCACAAACCTGTTATCCAGAACATTACAAACATTCTTGCCCCTACTGGTTCCACAGTACTCCTCTCCTAAGTACACTTCCATATTTCTTGCTGAACTTAAAATGCCAATAGAAACGATTTCTTCACCTCCACGAGAGTCACATCTCAGGTAAAGGAAGCAGGGGTTTTCATCTTGGTTGTTCAGGTTCCTTTTCAAAATCACCTGACCCTGGCTGAAAAGAAAATGAAGAATATACCTATAGTTCTCTGAACATTCTCGTTAATCCACTTAATGGGCCACAGGGCTGACACATTATCCAATTCACTTAGGTCTGCGTTTGGAGTCTAAGGGAACTCTCTCAGTCGTGTCCGACTCTTCACGACCCCATGGACGGCAGCCTACCAGGCTCCTCCGTCCATGCGACTTTCCAGGCAAGAGTACTGCAGTGCGGTGCCGCTCCCTTCTCCATGTTGGAGTCCAGGTGCACTCCAAAGTGAAAGTGAAAGTGAAGTTGCTCAGTCATGTCCGACTCTTTGCGACCCCATGGACTGTAGCCTACCAGGCTCCTCTGTCCATGGGATTTTCCAGGCAATGGTACTGCAGTGGATTGCCATTTCCTTCTCCAGGGGATCTTCCCGACCCAGGTATCGAACCCGGGTCTCCCGCATTGTAGACAGGCGCTTTACCTTCTGAGCCACCAGGGAAGTGCCCACTCCAAAACACTGACCAAATAAATGCTCAATAAAGAAATCATGACAAAATGATGCTTTAGACGAGGGTCTCCACTCCCTTGACTTCTATCTACATTGTATGCGACTTCCTGTAACTGCCTGAATAGTTAATGAAATAAAGGACAAATGTGTGCCATTTTCAAAATCAAGCTTATGAAGATTTTCGACATTTGGATTTTTAAATGCCTATTTTGGTAGACGGGAGGTCTTTACTTCAGGATAAGAGGCCGGTTCTGATCCCGACAAGGGGCCTCAGGAGCCGCCGGGACGGGCTCAGGGCGGGTGTGTGCACCGCCGTCTCCCGCCCAGCGGCCCCCGCCCCAGCCTTCCCGCCCGCGTCCCCTCAGCGTTCCCGCGGGCGCCCCGCTGCCCGCCCGCCCCCGGGCCCCGCCCTCTCGCCCGCGCCGCCCCGTCACCCGCTCGGCTCCCGCTTCGGGCGCAGACCCTCTCCCCTCAGGGTCCCCGTCTCCCCTCGCGGCTCCCCCAGGAGCGCGACTCTGGCCCCGAGCACAGCCCAGGCCCCGCCGGCCCAGCGCACCCCGAGGCGGGCGGCGCCAGCAGCTCCTCGCAGTCGGCGTCCCGGGCGCCGAGACCAGCCCGGGTGAGACGGAGACTCTGGGCCAAGGCTCCGCACGCGGCCTCCCAGGAAGAGGCCAGGGTCGGGCGCCGGGTCAGCGGCCCGTGTACGGTCTCGGTCTCCATTCGGCCACCCACGGACCAGGCCGGCTCCGGAACCTCTCTTTATAGCTCTTTAATTTTCCGTCAGACCAAGGAAGGTTAAGGGCAACTTCCGGCTCGGCTGGCGGCAAACCTCAGAGCGGCCGCAGTTCCCCGTTGTCTGGAGACCAGCTACGGCCGACACGCATACGCGCGCCGGCCGGATTTGGCAGCGGGGTTCAAAAGCACTGGGCCGCGGCGGGGTGGCGTGGCTCGCGGGAAGCTCCAGATTAGAGCATGCGCCCTGACAGCACGTGGGGCACCCTCTGGGCTTTGCGCAGCCGCAGTGCGGTGGTCACGCACCCCGCCCCCGCGCCCCAGCCTTTACTTGACTTTAGGTTCCTTCACCAGTCGTGGCCCGTTCTTTGCGACCCAGGGACTGCAGCACGCCAGGCCTCCCTGTCCATCACCAACTCCCGGAGCTTGCTCAAACTCATGTCCATCCAGTCGGTGATACCATCCAACCATCTCATCCTCTGTCGTCCCCTTCTCCTTCTGCCTTCAATCTTTCCCAGCATCAGGGTCTTGACCAATGAGTCAGTTCCTCACATCAGGTGACCAAAGTATTGGAACTTCAGCTTCAGTCCTTCCAATGAATATTCAGTACTGATTTCCTTTAGGATTGATTGGTTTGATCTCCTTGCAGTCCAAGGGACTCTCAAGAGTCTTCTCCAACACCACAGTTCAAAAGCATCAATTCTTCAGCGCTCAACTTTCTTTAGAGTCCAACTCTCATATCCATACATGACTATTGGAAAAACCATATCTGACTAGACGAGCCTTTGTCAGCAAAGTAATATCTCTGCTTTTAATGTGCTGTCTAGGTTGGTCATAGCTTTTCTTCCAAGGAGCAAGTGTCTTTTAATTTCATGAATGCATTCACCATCTGCAGTCATTTTGGAGCCCGAGAAAATAAAGTCAGCCACTGTTTCCATTGTTTCCCCATCTATTTGTCATGAAGTGATTGGGACCAGATGGCATGATCTTAGTGTTTTGAATTGACTTCTAAGCCAGCTTTTTCATTCTCTTCTCTCACCTTCATCAAGAGGCTTTTTAGTTGCTCTTCACTTTTTGCATAAGGGTGGTGTCATCTGCATATCTGAGGTTATCGATATTTCTCCCTGCAATCTTGATTCCAGCTAGTACTTCATCGAGCCCAGCATTTCACTTGATGTACTCTGCATATAAGTTAAATAAGCAGGGTGGCAATATACAGCCTTGATGTACTCCTTTCCCACTTTGGAATCAGTCCATTGTTCCATGTCCATGTCTAACTGTTGCTTCTTGACCTGCATACAGATTTATTAGGAGGCAGGTAAGATGGTCTGGTATTCCCATCTTTTAAGAATTTTCCACAGTTTGTTGTGATCCACACAGTCAAAGGCTTTAGCATAGTCAATGAAGCAGTAGTAGGTGTTTTTCTGGAATTCTCTTGCTTTTTCTATGATCCAACGGATGTTGGCAATTTGATCTCTGGTACCTCTCCCTTTTCTAAATCCATCTTGAACATCTGAAAGTTCACAGTTCACGCACTGTTTAAGCCTGGCTTGGAGAATTTTGAGCATTACTTTCCTAGTGCTTGAGATGACTACAATTGTGCAATAGTTCGAACATTCTTTGGTTTTGCCTTTCTTTGGGATTGGAATGAAAATTGACCTTTTCCAGTCCTGCGGCCACTGCTGAATTTTCCAAATTTGCTGTCATATTGAGTGCATCAGGTCCACAGCATTGTCTTTTAGGATTTGAAGTAGTTCAGCTGTAATTCCATCACCTCCACCAGCTTTGTTACTAGTGACGCTTTCTAAAGCCCATTTGACTTCACCCCAGGATGTCTGGCTCTAAGTGAATGATCACATCATCGTGGTTATCTGGGTCATGAAGATATTTTTTGTATAGGTCTTCTGTGTATTCTTGCCCTCTTCTTAATACCTTCTGCTTCTGTTAGGTCCATACTGTTTCTGTCCTTTATTGTGCCCATCTTTGCATGAAATGTTCCCTTGGTATATCTAATTTTGTTGAAGAGATCTCTAATTTTTTCCACTCTATTGTTTTCCTCTATTTCTTTATATTGATCACTTAGGAAGGATTTCTTGTCTCTCCTTGCTATTCTTTGAAACTCTGCATTCAGATGGATATATCTTTCCTTTTCTCCTTTGCCTTTAGCTTCTCTTCTTTTCTCAGCTATTTGTAAGGCCTCCTCAGACAACCAGTGACTCTGGCCTTAGAGAAATAGCAGGTAGTGGGGATGTCAGTGCCTCTTTGGACCTGGTCCAAAGAGGAGAGTCCCTCCCAAGGTAAGTCTCTTTCTAGAGACCTGAGGCACCTCCTCCCGACCCTCACTCTCTGGAACAGACCCTGAGCCTTGCCGCCTAGAGCGGGGATTGGGGAGGTGGGGCGGGGCGGGGCAGGGATGGGGATGGGGATGGGGCAGGCATGGAGTCGGATTTTCTCCCCTCACCCCCGTTCCCACACTCACTCTTTCGATGATGTCAGGTGGATGCCGGCAGTTCGACTTTAGTCTCAGAGATTTGGATGTTGTCCATGGCAGCTGTGGGGCCAGGGTAGGTGGTGTCTGAGGAGGGTTAGGGGCTCTTGGACGTGGGCCTCTTGTCCACGGGGCCACCAGGTCAGACGGAAGGTGGAGAAACAGCAGGGCCCGAAGCGGGTCGCCCCCGGGTTGCCTCCCCACCCCCGCCGTCTGCACTCCAGGCCCCTGGAGGAGCAATCAGGACGTGTTGGGTCTGTGGTGGAGTAAAATCTGAGCTGAACCTGAAGGGCCTTTAAGCTTTGCCCAGAAAAGTGGGAATGGATGGAATTTTCTAGATACTCTCAGGGTAGGAAGGTATATGGTCCCTCCCCATCACCACCACCCATCCTCTTCATGAAGCCCATAGAGATGAGTTTTCCATGTTCTGAAAGGAAAAAGGGAATCAGAATAAGAAAGTGGAATGTCAGAGTTTGAAAGGCTTTGCTTCTTGTTCTAATAAATTAACTTTCATTGACAGTAACATGTTTGCACAGTCCAAAGAAAATAAGCTCTTCTTCAGAAACATCAGTCTGCACTTGAAGGAGCAGCGTCAACATTATCACTGGACTTCAGCTTTCCTGAACAAGGCTGAATGACCAGGAGTCAGGAAACTAGACTTCTGTGGTCTTTCCTTTCTTTTGCACAGCCAGTGAAGTCACAAAATCTTGGTTTTCTGAAAGGAAATCTATCGTATCTTTCTTCATCTCTGCTTCTGTTTTGAAGCACTAACTTTCATCTGAACAATTCCAGGAGCTTCTTTACTGTCCTTAGCCTTCATTCCCAATCACTTCCATTCCACCCTCTGCTTCTTCTTCTGGTGCTTGTTGCTCTTGACTGAGTACAGTCTTTTTTGTACTGATTCCTGCCTGCCTCCCTGCCCTCCCTCCTACCTCAACCTTTGCAAAAGCGGTTCCCTTTTCCTGGAAAGCCTGTTATTTTGGAGCAGAGAAAATCCTGTACATCATTGAAAACCAAGCAGATCTCCACCCTACTACAGAATTAATTAAACTCATTCCTCCATATGACTCTTATGCTTTTTAGGTATGTCAAAGAAAATCCAAAACTGGAGGTTATGTTTATTAAAAGTTCTTCCAGGGATATTTTGTCCTATTATGTTGCAGCTAAAGGGGAAGCTATAGACTCCTTCCTACCAGTTTAATCTTTGATAGCTTTGCTTTTATATACAATTTAAGGTGAACAGCCAATGTAAATTTTTTAGGATTTAGTTACACTTATCTCTGTGCTGTGGATCGTTTATTTTTCTCACTTTCCTCCTGAAATAAAAATTTTTTTAACCAGCAGAGTATGTCTTTATTTATGTGTGAATTCCTGGCATTTAACAGTATTTGATACACAAATACATTGAATGAATAACTTTCACAGTGTTAAAATACAAGGCTCACTTATTATTGTTGAAGGATTTGGTTGTTTTAAACATCTTAATAATTATTTTAAACACAATGGGGGAAGTAAGCAAACAGTGAAAAATCTCTGTTGGAAATCTCTAGGAATTTCTTTCCTCTGAAGAGACAGTTTTGAAAGCTTAAAAAAACAAGGAATTGATATCTATTCATTGTTGCTATGAGCCAGAGGTTGGTAACATTCAGATTCTTCTTTATCTTAGGAGAAGCTGATTGTACCCTTCATCTTTCCTTAGACACTTAGGTGATTCTGAGAATTAGTGAGACTGATTATTATTCTGGATCCAAGTTCCCATACTCACAGTAGTTCATTTACTTTGCTTTCAGCCTCACAACACCAGGAGCAGAGTGGTCTTTGGGAAATCAGAAAAACACTTGATACTGTAAAATTAGTTCAATATTTGGTAACATTTGAATATCTGGCTCAGATTTTAGGCTATCTTTGTTAGTTTTCCTTTCTTTTTTTTTTTTTTTTTTAATAAGGAACATAAGAAGGAAGGTAAGACTGGTACCTTAGTGATTCAACTGAAAATGACAGTGATGGTAAGGTATAGAAAAGGAGCCAATAAGTTTGTAAGTTTTACATTGGCCTAAACTTTAGAGGAGTTGCTGAAATGGGTACAAATACCTCTTTGCAGACTAAAGTAAGGAAGTTCATTTTTATGGGTCTGTAAGTGGGTAGAAGCCAAAGAGACAAGCATTTACTAAATGTCTAATCCAGTTCAGTTCAGTTCACTCGCTCAGTCATGTCCAACTCGTTGTGATCCCATGGACTGCAGCACGCCAGGCTTCCCTGTCCATCACCAACTCCCAGAGTTTACTCAACTCATGTACATTGAGTCGGTGATGCCATCCAACCATCTCATCCTCTGTCATCCCTTTTTCCTCCTGCCTTCAATCGTTCCCAGCATCGGGGTCTTTTCAGTTGACTCAGTTCTTCGCGTCAGGTGGCCGAAGTATTGAAGTTTCAGCTTCAGCATCAGTCCTTCCAATGAATATTCAGGACTGATCTCCTTTAGGATAGACTGGCTGAATCTCCTTGCTATCCAAGGGACTCAAGAGTCTTCTCCAACACCACAGTTCAAAAGCATCAATTCTTTGGCACTCAGTTTTCTTCATAGTCCAACTCTCACATCCATACATGACTACTGGAAAAACCACAGCCTTGACTAGATAGACCTTTATCGGCAAAGTAATGTCTCTGCTTTTGAATATGCTGTCTAGGTTGGTCATAACTTTGCTTCCAAGGAGCAAGCGTCTTTTAACTTCATGGCTACAGTAACCACCTGCAGTCATTTTGGAGCCCAAGAAAATAAAGTCAGCCACTGTTTCCACTGATTACCCATCTATTTGCCATGAAGTGATGGGACCAGATGCCATGATCTTAGTTTTCTGACTATTGAGTTTTAAGCCAACTATTTCACTATCCTCTTTCACTTTCATCAAGAAGCTCTTTAGTACCTCTTCTTTTTCTGCCATAAGGGTGGTGTCATCTGCATATCTGAGGTTATTGATATTTCTCCTGGCAATCCTGATCCCAGCTTGTGCTTCATCCAGTCCAGCATTTCTCATGATGTACTCTGCATATAAGTTAAATAAGCTGGGTGACAATACACAGCCTTGACGTACTCCTTTCCCGATTTGAAACCAGTCTGTTGTTCCATGTTCAGTTCTAACTGTTGCTTCTTGACCTGCATACAGATTTCTCAGGAAGCAGATCAGATGGTCTGGTATTCCCATCTCTTTAAGAACTTTCCACAGTTTGTTGTGATCCACACAGTCAAAGGCTTTGGCATGGTCAGTAAAGCAAAAGTAGATTTTTTTTCTGGAACTCTCTTGCTTTTTCCATGATACAGTAGATGTTGGCAATTTGATCTCTGGTTCCTCTGCCTTTTCTAAATCCAGCTTAAAAGCCTGAAAGTTCTCATGAACTGTTTAAGTTCATGTACTGTTGAAGCCTGGCTTGGAGAATTTTGAGCATTACTTTGCTAGTGTGTGAGATGACTGCAATTGTGCGATAGTTTGAGCATTCTTTGGCATTGCCTTTCTTTGGGATTAGAATGAAAACTGAGTTTTTCCAGTCCTGTGGCCACTGCTGAGTTTTCCAATTTTGCTGGCGTATTGAGTGCAGCACTTTCATAGCATCATCTTTCAGGATTTGAATAGCTCAGATGGAATTCCATCACCTCCACTAGCCTTGTTAATAGTGATGCTTCCTAAGGCCCACTTGACTTCACATTCCAGGATGTCTGGCTCTAAGTGAGTGATCACACCATTGTGATTATCTGGGTTGTGAAGATCTTTTTTGCATAGGTCTTCTGTGTGTTCTTGCCACCTCTTCTTAATATAGTCTGCTTCTGTTAAGTCCATACCGTTTCTGTCCTTTATTGTGCTCATCTTTGCATGAAATGTTCCCTTGGTATATCTAATTTTCTTTAAAAGATATCTAGTCTTTCTCATTCTTTTTTTTTTTTTTTTTCCTCTATTTCTTTGCATTGGTCACTGAGGAAAGCTTTCTTATCTCTCCTTGCTATTCTTTGGAACGCTGCATTCAAATGGGTAGATCTTTCCTTTTCTCCTTTGCCTTTAGTGTCTCTTCTTTTCACAGCTATTTGTAAAGCCTCCTCATACAACCATTTTGCCTTTTTGTCTTTTTCTTGGGGATGGTCCTGATCACTGCTTTCTGTACACTGTCACAAACCTATGTACAGAATTCTTCAGGCACTCTATCAGCTCTATTCCCTTGAATCTATTTGTCACTTCCACTGTATAATCATAAGGGATTTGATTTAGGTCATACCTGAATGGTCTAGTGGTTTTCCCTACTTTCTTCAATTTAAGTCTGAATTTGGCAATAAAGAGTTCATGATCTGAGCCACAGTCAGCTCTACTAGAGTACAGAATAAACGCCTTAGTTAATCTCAGCAACTACAGGTGAGATTTTGGAGAGTTATGAACAATGCCATGCTGTCCAGGTCATGTTTGAGTTAAGGTAAAGTAGTTCAAGGTCTTTTTAAGTGAAAATCTGTTTGTGAATAGAAAGGGGTTTCAGAAGGCTTAGCTCTAGGAATTAGAAAGAAATTAACTCTGGCTAAAGTTTTTCCACAGACAAAAAGCTGGCTGAGGATATGGTGGGCAAAGATCGTGGGGTTCTGCTTCATTTCAGGGAGAGGTGAATAGGTAGAGTACAGAGGATTTTTAGGGCAGTGAAACTATTCTGTATAACACTATAATGGTGGGTACCTGTCATTATACATTTGCCAGAACTCATGGAATGCATAACATCAAGAATAAACCCAATGTAAACTACGGGTGATAATGTGTGCTGTGCTAAGTTGCTCAATCATGTCCAACTCTTTGCAACTTGATGGACTGCAGCCAGTCCGGCTCTGCTGTCCATGGCGATCCTCCAGGCAAGAATACTCAAGTGGGTTGCCATGCCCTCCTTCAGGAGATCTTCCCAACCCAGGGATAAAACCCAGGCCTCCTGCATTGCAGGTGAATTCTTTACTGTCTGAGCCACCAGGGAAGCCCAAGAATACTGGAGTGGGTAGCCTATCCCTTCTCCAGGGGATCTTCTCGACCCAGGAATCCAACCGGAGCCTCCTGCATTGCAGGCTGATTCTTTACCAGCTGAGCTACCAGGGAAGCCTGATAATGATGTGTAGGTTCATCAATTCGTAACAAATGTACTATCCTGGATGTTGATAGTTGAAGAGACTTGGGTAGGGATGGGCAGAGGTGTATGTAAACTCTCCACTTTCTTTTCAATTTTGTTGTGAACCTAAAACTGCTCTTAAAAAAGTAAGCAAGCAAAACTAACCATGTTTAAGCAAGAAAAAAAAAAGTTGTCTAGGAAAAGGAGAGGAAATGAGTGTGAGCGTGGATGGGGAATAAAAAACAATAATAAAGGAGAGGGATCTTGCATTGGGCCTATGACAATGAACTGTCATGAAATGAATGTTTAACTCAATGGTCACCTTCACCCCAAGAGAAAGAAAATGAGGTTGATGTATGTGCACCTGCTCTGTAATCACAAATATATCAGATACCAGGTTATTAATTATATTTTGCCCCAGTATATACTCATTCTCATTCACTTGTTCACCACGTTTTGAACATATCTCCTTATGACGAAGAAGTAACCTCATAAGACAGGCTGAGAGCTAGATTCTGAATGCAATTTTTCTACATCACATTCCCCATAGAGGGAATCTGTTTTATACTTCCCCACATCTTGGCATTTCTTTTTTTAACACTAAAAGAAAGTTTTCTCTGCGTGAATGCACTGGACTTGGAAGTGTAAGGAGGAATGTGCCTTTCTTGCCTTCATTTCCTGACACTTGCTGCCGGCTGGTGGCGTTACCGCGCAATAACTAATATTTTTTGCCTTTCCACCTGTCACCTGGAAGGAACAGAGGAGCACAGTTGTCGGACTCAGCTGCAGCTGGATGGCTTTTTTTTTAATTGCCTCGCCGCACAGCTTATAGGATTTCATCAATAGTTCCCCGACCAGGGATTTAATCTTGCCCTCCGCTGTGACAACGTTGACTAGATCCCAGGGAATTCCTAAATCCAACTTTTCTAATCTTTTAGGAAACGCATCCCCGTGAACTTGCCAGCCTAGGGGACTCGACTCACAGTAAGTTCAGCACCACCGCTTCAAGGGGTCAAGGGGACGATCTCGGAGACGACCGAGACCACGCAGGCCTTTTTGATCCGAAGACTCGCCCAGTTCTCCCTTGCGCCCCCAGGAGGTGCAACCCGGTGGTGGGGGACTGCGCATGCGCGGTTTGACGGACATTGCGCCGTCAACGCTTCCGGTGGCCTCGGGTCTCCCGCTACAGCATGAAGATGGGGGAGGACGTCAGAGGAGCGCACAGCGAAGGGCCACAAAAGCTAGTCCTCTGCGTTCTCTGCGGCCTGCCCGCGGCAGGAAAGTCAACTTTCGCGCGCGCCCTCAGACACCGGCTACAGCGGGAACTGGGCTGGGCGGTGGGCGTCGTCGCCTATGATGACGTCATGCCGGAAGCGGTCCTTGAGAAGGCAAGCGCACGCCCATTGGTCAGTACGAAGGGGGCGGGGCCTAGGCCAGAGTTCAGTTCAGCTCATTTGCTCAGCCGTGTCCGACTCTTTGTGACCCCTTGGACTACAGCACGACAGGCCTCCCTGTCCCTCACCAGCTCCCGGAGTTTACTCAGGCTCATGTCCATTGAGTCGGTGATGCCATCCAACCATCTCATCCTCTGTCTTCCCCTTCTCCCGCCTTCAACAGCCAAGGGAAATGTATTATTGGAGGAGACCCTGATGCTGGGAAAGATTGAGGGCTGGAGAAGAAGGGGACGACAGAGGATGAGATGGTTGGATGGCACCATAGGTGTACTGGATAATGCGTGGTGTGGGAGAAGGATCCCTGATTCGGGAAAGTGAGCTGGTTTGCACAGAATAAGTTGACTATGAATATGGCAGGTACAGACAGCCACAGGTATAGGGTTAGATCCTGAAGTTAGCGTGCAAGGTGGAAATCTCCCATTGTCAGATATCCTCCTGAAAATCCTCTGGGAAGGTTGTTCTGTAAAGAGGGACAGACGATCTCAAAAATTCCAACACAGCCAATTTAACAATCAGCCAGGAAAATCCAGGTTTTCTGGGGCTTTAAGTTATGCAGTTTGAGGGAAACCCTTTTAAAGAAGAAGAATACAAAATTACAAGTAACAAGGTACTTACTAGGGTGCCTCCTGTGAAAGTCCAGTCTGTACAAATGAAGAATTCGGCCTCTGAAGCTGGGTCTTCATTCGTAATCGGTGTAAACCTGCCACTGCCAGAATAGGAAAAGATGTTGGTTTCTTAGTTGACCACCAGATGAAGTAATAGGCTTGAGTTTGGGTACCAAGTACATACTCAGCTTTTAGCCCTCAGATCACCCTCAGCGTGATGAGATGCATCCCTTTGAGAAGCATGTGAAAACAGAGACTTTTGGGGGAACAGTAGATTGACGGCACTCATCTCATGCTAACTCTAGAGAAAATACTCAGTGACATATTCTGAAATTTTTAAGTAGTTTTGTTGTTTAGTGCTGAATGTAGATGAGTTTGCATAAATAAAATGCAAATATGGTGTGATTTCAGTCTGTGAGTATATTTGCAAAAATACAGTACATTTGGCATGTGAAAAATTTTGGACTTCACCAGCAAAGTTATATATTTTCCCATTCTTGGTTAATTGTGAGGTAAATATGGTATCAGTCCCATAGTAGCAGTGGATTTACTTAGGTAATAGCATTTCACCACTCTGGAGGAAGCTGGAACTTGTCGATAGAGATTGTATTTGCTGTGGTTTTCCCTCGGTTTCCTTACAGTATTTTTTCCACTCTCCCCCTACAAAGGCCCTGGGGCTCATCTTGTTGCCAGATTAGGATATCTCACATTTTAGGAAGTGATCTGTGTTGCTGTTTTCTTTTCAGTGCTGTTTCCTTTTCTTATCAGGATTTCACTGATATATTGGATTGGCCAAAAAATTCATTTGAGTTTTTCTGTAAGAGGGCATAGAAAAATCCAAATGAACTTTTTGGCCAAACCAGTATTAGTTTTGTGTGCTGTAATCTCAGTGATGTGATGGGGTGTGGACAGACAGGAGAGGGATCATCATCTCCCCTCCTTGTCTTTTCCCTCCAGCCTTGACCTCATAACTGAGTCAGTGCTCTCCAGAGCCCTTGAGCAGCAGCAAGGTTACTTGTGTTTCCAAGCTATTTATTCTCTTCCCCTCAATTTGCTTACTCTATCTTTCCCTATCCCATTCCATATCTATTGTTAACCTGAGGTCCTTTCATCTGGACCCAGAGACTTTTCAGCTGATCCTCTTTCTATCTGCACCTTTTCTTATTTCAAGGGCAGTTTGCTATATTGAAACTTTTTCAAGTTTCAATTTGCTATATCTTAGCCAGACTGTTTTTATTTTGGCAGAATATTTATTTTGGTTCCTTCTTTCTCCTGGATGGTAACAGCTTTTCATTCTTTCATTTACTTACTTATTCAGTCATTTCATAAACATTTCTGGAGCATCTCTTAGGTGTCAAACCCTCTGCTGAAGGCCGGGTATACAGCAGACTACTGATCTGACATGGAGTTGCTTAAACAGCATAAACCCTCTTAGAGTGGAGACTCAGTGTATACAGGTGTCATGGTAGGCAAGGGAGGGTCTGCATGCCTTCTGCTTGGTTGAGTCTGAAAGGAGTTCACAGAGAGCTAATATCGCTGACTAGTTTTTCAGCAGAGGGAATAGCATATATGAAGACATGAGAATAAGTAAGCACGCTGTGACTAGAGACCTCCAAATGGTTCAGAAATTATCATATGGACCGGGGGGTGTTGAGGCGTGACCACACTACTGGCCAAAGCCTAATATAATTTTCAGTTCTCTGGTATTTTGCAGCCATCCCAGTGGAAATTGCTCCGCCAGGAACTGTTGAAGTACCTTGAACACTTCTTGCTGGCTGTCATTAATGGGTGTCAGATGTCTGCCCCACCCAGCAGGACTGAAGCCATGTGGAAGGATTTTATAACCTGCTTGAAGGATCAAGATCTGATATCTTCTGCAGCTGTTGAGGCCCAATCTCTCTACCCCTTAACGAAGACTGCTGTGTCTAGACCTCTGCTTTTGATTTTAGATGACAACTTTTATTATCAAAGTATGAGATATGAAGTCTATCAGCTGGCTCGGAAATGTAATTAACACATTTTTTTTTCCTCACACACAATGATATTTATTCACATATCAAATTTACTAGTGCTGGGACTTCCCTAGATCCAGTGGTTAAGATTTCACCTTCCAAGCAAAGGGTGAGGGTTTGATCCCTGGTCAGGGAGCTGATATCCCACTTGCCTTGTGGTCAATAAACCAAAACATAAACAGAAGCAACACTGTCACAAATTCAGTAAAGACTTTAAAAATGGTCCGAATAAAAAAGAAAAAAAACACCACGATCACTGTTTTTAGTGAGAACTTAAGTGGATTAGGAGGTTTATATGGATTTACTTCATTTTCAAAGCTACTATTTTCTGTACTGTGAATGGTCTTTCCTTCTGCAGATGGGATAACTTATGTAAATATGTTTAGTTCACATTTTGGAAAAATACTGCCTGAGTAATTTTGTGGTTTTTGAATTGTTTTCAGATTCATTAGGCTTTTGCCAGCTCTTTTTAGATTGTGCTCTCGAGACCTGTCTACAGAGGAATGCCCAGAGACCACGACCACTGCCTGCCGAGACCATCCACCAGATGGGAAACAAAATAGAAAAGCCCAACCCCGAGAAAAATGCTTGGGAACACCACAGCCTCGCAATTCGGAGTCCAGCATGTGCTTCAGAGGCCAGGTAGCCCACTCAGAGGTGTCTTTTCACCAGGTGCCTCACTGAGCCAGGCCCTGGGCTGCATACTTCTGTACCCATTTGATTGCTCTTCACACAAGCCTTGGAAAGAGATTATTTCTTCCCATTTGTGTAGAAGAGAAAACCCAGTGAGGAAGTTTAGCTTGCCCAGAGTCACTGAGGTTGTCAGTTACACCTGAGAGGTGAATCCAGGTTTGTTTGCAAATATGTCCTCTTGTTAAAGTTATAGTTTCCCAGGGATCAGGGCGGGGAGTTCAGAGTAGGGTACCTCTCTGATACTCTTGCTGAAGTAGTGTAGTCTAGATTGCCCAGCAGTTTTCTTTTCTTTATCAGTTTTTTAAAAAACTTTTTATTTTTTTTTTGGCTGCACCATGAGGCTTGTAGGATCTTAGTTCCATGAGCAGGGATTGAACCCACATCCTCTTCCCTGGGAGCGCAAAGTCTTAACCACTGGACCACCAGGGAAGTCTCCCCTGTAGTTTTCTTATACAGAGAAAAGGAATGGAACTGAATCTTGGTTGCACCTTAAATCTCACTCCGTTACACTGCTTGTGTAGGTGTGAGGCTTGTGGCTATGCTGTCTAATGCATTTGATTACTGAAATAGGTCTCGAGAGTTCTAGAGTTCTAGTTTACATTTCTGATGGAAATTTCACCGATGATGGCACTGTTCTGTGTTTGTCTTGCCTGGTATGGTAGCTGCTGCTGCTAAGTCACTTCAGTAGCTGCTAGCCACGGGCAACTGGCCATCCAGCACTAGACGTAAAACCAGTGCAAGTTATGACCTGAGTTTTGTCTGTTTATTTGGCTGCCCTGGGTCGTCTTTGCTGCATGTGAGCTCTCCCTCTAGTTGCAGAGAGTAGGGCTGCTCTGTAGTCACTGTGCACGGGATTCTCCTTTTGGTGGTGGGTTCTCTTGTCGTGGACCATAGGCTCTAGAGCACAGCCTAAGTAGTTGTGGCCCACGGGCTTAGTTGCTCTGAGGCATGTGGGATCTTCCCAGACCAGGGATCCAACCCATGTGTCCTGCATTGGCAGGTAGATTCTTAAACACTGGACCACCAGGGAAATCCCATGACCTGAATTTAAATGTTATTTTGATCACTTTAACCTTAACTGGCTGCATGTGGCCTGTAGTGGTATGTCCCCCACGGTCCCTTAGTTCCCGCCTCACTGTTGTCCATATGCGATCAACAATATTTAAAAGGCTAATGTTTTAAACTCTGAACTCTGTATTCTCTTCCGATCATATAAATCTTTTTCTTAAACTCAGTCTTCAAAATGTTTCGTTCCCAAGATACAGTTTCCATGCATTTTGTAATACTCTAACATTCTAAAAACATTCAAAATTGGATTTAAGTATTGTTCATAGGGTTAATGAAATAAGCTATGGCTGAGATTTCTAATTTTAACTTCCCATAATATCTTGAAACTTTGAGCAGGTGAACACATAGCTGATTGATGGCTTGTGTTTCTGGAATGCTGAAAATGTTTTCCTTCGGAAATGAATGGCTGGTTGAGATATTGAGATATCCCATGAGAGCAACCCAAGGTTATCATCACTGCTTTGGGGGCTAGTTCTTACTAGAAGTAGGAAGGAGTGTGAGCTTCGCCAGTGCCAAGGCCAACCCTGAGCAGAATCTGCAGGTTTGTCTTGAGTCTTAAGAACGTGGTCCAGGGACTTCCCTGATGGTCCAGTGCCTAAGCTTCTGTACTCCCAAAGCAGGGGACCCAGATTCAACTCCTGGTCTGGGAAATAGATCCCACATGCCACAGCTAAAAAGATTCCACATTCCACAGCTAAGACCTTGTGTATCCAAATAAATAAATATATAATTAAAAAAAGAAAAAACCTAAACCAGGGAGGAAAAAAAAAAAAAAACAACCCATGGTCTAAAATAGTCCCAGCATAGCTGTGAAGGGGTTGTCTAAAATCTGGTGGCCTTCTACTGGAAGTTGAAAGATGATATGACAAATATGCCTTTCCCAGGCTTCTGTGAAATACTACAGCTACTAACTGGCGGCTCAGCACTAAAGAATCCGCTTGCAGTGCACAGACTGCAGGTTTCATCCCTGGGTCGGGAAGATCCCCGGAGGAGGAACTGGCAGCCGACTCCAGGATTCTTGCCTGGAGAATCCCATAGACAGAGGACCCTGGTGGGTTAGAGTCCATAGAGTCACAAAGAGTTGGGCATGACAACTGAGCTCACATACACAGACACACACACACACAGACACACACACACACATGAGGAGAAGCCAGGAAATAAAGACTAAGAATGCTTCTCTGGGGAATATAAAGTTGTAGGTTCCTAAAGTTCAGCACTTAATGAGATAAAAGAGAGTGCCTTTTCAAAGCTTATTAATAGGGGTCTTGGGAAATTAGTATTTTTTACAGGAGGGATTTTGGGGGGCTTCTTGAAGTTCTACATTTGAATTTTCCAAGTAGAAGGTAGCTTCCAAATCACTTTGCTTTTCCCCTTCTGTTTAGGATTTTGGATATACCACTTTTATTCCTCTAGAATTCTGCTTAATGCTCAAAAACACAAGTTCTTTTAAAAACAGATGTTTGATATAAGAATTTATTTAATCCTACCTCCTCTTACAGGCTGAAGCTGACTGATTTATTGATTACTGCTTTGGAAAATCCAATAAAAAACGTGGAGGAGAATTTGGAACAAAAAGTAAGTCGTCCAGTTGAGATTTAGCATAAACGAGAAGGAACTTTCTCTCGGAAGAAGGATCTTCTGTAGGAAAAGCCTTTGGAGCTGAGTGTGAAGTATGAGTAACGTGTGGAAGATGATCTCTGTCCCTGCCCCAGCGTCTCACCAGCATCCAGCCCCTGACACCTGGGTGCAGTGGTGCTCTGGAGGCGGCCTGCGCTGCTTGCTCAAAGGCAGCTGTTAAATTTTCAGAAACGTTGGAGCCTGCTGATGTTACACTGGTAGTTTGAAGTGGGCATGGATGGGAATATTTACACCATTGTTGTTGTCGTTCAATCACTCAGTCGTGTCTGACTCTTTGCGACCTCAGGGACTGCAGCAGGTCAGGCTGCCCTGTCCTTCACCATCTCCCAGAGCTTGCGCAAACTCATGTCCTTTGAGTCAGTGATGCCATCCAACCATCTCATCCTCTGTCATCCCCTTCTCCTCCTGCCTCCAGTCTTTCCGAGCATCACGGTCTTTTCCAGTGAGTCACCTCCTTGCATCAGGTGACCAAAGTATTGGAGCTCCAGCTTCAGCATCAGTACTTCCAATGAATATTCAGGACTGATTTCCTTTAGGATTGACTAGTTTGATCTCCTTGCAGTCCAAAGGACTCTCAAGAGTCTTATCTAGCACCATAATTCAAAACCATCAATCCTTCAGTGCTTAGCCTTCTTTATGGTCCAACTCTCATATCTATACACGACTACTGGAAAAACCATAGCTTTGACTCAACGAACCTTTGTTGGAAAAGTAATGTCTATGTTTTTTAATATGCTGTTTAGGTTTGTCATAGCTTTTCTTCCAAGGAGCAAGTGTCTTTTAATTTCATGGCTGCAGTTACCATCTGCAGTCATTTTGGAGCCCAAGAAAATAAAGTCTGTCACTGTTTCCATTGTTTCCCCGTCTATTTGCCATGAAGTAATTGGGACCAGCTGGCATGATCTTAATGTTTTGAATTGAGTTCTAAGCCAGCTTTTTCACTCTCCTCTCTCACCTTCATCAAGAGGCTTTTTAGTTCCTCTTCACTTTTTGCCATAAGGGTGGTGTCATCTGCATATGAGGTTATCGATATTTCTCCCTGCAATCTTGATTTCAGCTAGTACTTCATCTAGCCCAGCATTTCACTAGATGTACTCTGCATATAAGTTAAATAAGCAGGGTGACAATATAGAGCCTTGATGTACTCCTTTCCCAATTTGGAACCAGTCTGTTGTTCCATGTCCAGTTCTAACTGTTGCTTCTTGACCTGCATACAGATTTATCAGGAGGCAGGTCAGGTGGTCTGGTATTCCCACCTCTTGAAGAATTTTCCACAGTTTGTTGTGATCGACACAGTCAAAGGCTTTATCATAGTCAATAAAGCAGGAGTAGATGTTTTTCTGGAATTCTCTTGCTTTTTCTATGATCCAATGGATGTTGGCAATTTGATCCCTGGTTCCTCTGCTTTTTCTAAATCCATCTTGAACATCTGGGAGTTCTTAGTTTACATGCTGTTGAAGCCTAGCTTGGAGAATTTTTAGCTTTACTTTGCCAGCATGTGAAATGAGTGCAACTGTGTGGTAGTTTGAGCATTCTTTGGCAATGCCATTTTTGGGGAAAACTGACCTTTTCCAGTCCTGTGACCACTGCTGAGTTTTCCAAATTTGCTGGCATATTGAGTGCAGCACTTCAACAGCATCATCTTTTAGGATTTGAAATAGGTCATCTGGAATTCCATCACTTCCACTAGCTTTGCTTGCTGATGCTTCCTAAGGCCCACTTGACTCCTCACTCCACGATGTCTGGCTTTAGGTGAGTGATCACACCATCGTGGTTATCTGAGTCATTAAGATCTTTTTTGTATAGTTCTTCTGTCTATTCTTGCCACCTCTTCTTAATATCTTCTGCTTTTGTTAGGTTCATACCTTTCCTGTCCTTTATTGTTCCCATCTTTGCATGGTATGTTCCCTTGGTATCTCTAATTTTCTTGAATAGAGAATCTTTCCCATTCTAAATAGACAAACACTATAGATGGGTTTATTTCTGTCTTTGAGAGCCTAGACATTAACCAGCATACTGCCTACACGGAACCCAGTTTACAACTTGATGTATTTCATTTAGACCCTTTCCTAGAGAAGAAAGGGGCTTCCCTGGTGGCTGAGATGGCAAAGAATCTGCCTGCAATGTAGGAGACCTGGATTCGATCCCTGGGTTAGAAGATCCCCTGGAGAAGGGAATGGCCACCCACTCCAGTATTCTTGGCTGGGAAATACCATGGACAGAAGAGTCAGGCGGGCTACAGTCCATGGGGTCACAAAAAGTCGAACACGACTGAGCGAACAACACTTTCACTAAAGGAGAATACCTGGAAGAGAAAAGCTGCTTTTTCTTTTCTTTCAGTCTCTTCACCTGTGTATCACCTACACTTTAGTCATTTCTTTTATACAACTAGGTAACTGTCCTAATTACAATGTCTTATTATCTAGGAAACAGACAGACTTATCTGTTCAACTAACATTCTTCATCAAGCTGATCAGACCCTCCGAAGAATTGTCTCTCAGACAATGAAGGAAGCCAAAGGTAGGCTGAGTAGTTAAGATTCTATTGAGACTATTCTCTCCTGCTGCTCTTGTTCCCTGGACACGAGTACTTTATGTACTTTCATTTGTGACGTTTACATCATGTTTTCAGTTTAAATGTGCAACTCAGTTGTATTAAACTTCAACTCCTGGAATCAAGCTTTCATCCATCCAGTAGGTTTTTATGGAGTGGCTACTCTGTACTAGGCTTTATTCTAGATATTGGAACATTTGGAGGGAACAGAATGTCATAGTGAGGAGACACACACGAAAAAGAAATATATGAATATACGCCAGCGCTCTGAAACCAAAGAAGTAGGGCAAAACAGTGTAGTGATGGGAGGATATATTTTTAACAGAGCAATCATGAAGACTTCTCAGAGGAAATGACATTTAAGCAAAGATGCGAATGAAAGGAAATAGCAAGCCATACTGATGCCTGGAGGATCATTCCAAGCAGTGCCGAAAGCTACTTTACCTGTACCAGGTCAAGCTGGTATATTCTAGAACACAAAAGAAGCCACTGAGTCTAGAGTGAAGTAAGGGATGGGGAGAGGTAGTCAGGGCCAGTTGGAAACTCAGCATGGCATCTGAACAAGCTCAGTGCACTGTCAGTCTGGACTTAGATGAAATATGTGGTAATTACAGTTTTGAAAATTATTCCTTTAGGTTTTAAATATTGAACTCTTTACTATCACCCTTGATTTAAAAAAAAATAACAGCAGCTTAATATTTCTTGAACTCCTTTTATATGCCAAGAGCCTTATATATTATTTCTAGTCTTCAGAATCCGGGAAGTGTAGTTATACAAATGGGGGAATGGAGGGTCTGAGAGGATAAGAATACCTGCTCAAGGCTACACTGAACAGTGGCGATATACTTGGGCAGCTTGGGGCTCAGAGTTAAGTCTGATTCTAGTCTATGCTTTCTGTTATGCTCCCGCACATCACCAACATTGGAAAAAGAAACAGTATACTAACCATATTATGTTTTTCAGACTTTTTTTAACCCTGATCCATAACTCGATTTTAATACTGTAACCTAGTGTGTGTAGCCCCTTAACGTGAACACACTCCTGCATAGAAACAAGTTTCACAAAACGCTCCCATGTTTAATGAACTCTACTGTGGTCTATTTGATTGCATCTTAGAAAACACTGGTTGCAACATGCAACCCAGGTATGGGTTATAATACAAAGTTTGGAAAAGAGCTGGAACAAAAATGGTCTCATATCAGAAAGAAAACAAGAATAGTTGTAGTAGAAGTTTTCAGCCGTTTGCCTTTGTCTATAAAATGAGTTAGGACTGTGACATCACTTCATGGCAGATAGAAGGGGAAAAAGTGGAAGCAGTGATGGATTTTATTTTCGTGGGTTCCAAAATCACTGAAGATGGTGACTGCAGCCATGAAATTAAAAGATGCTCCTTGGAAGGAAAGCTATGAAGTCGCTCAGTCGTGTCTGACTCTTTGCGACCCCAGGGACTGTAGCCCACCAGGTTCCTCCTTCCATGGGATTCTCCAGGCAAGAATACTGGAGTGGGTTGCCATTTCCTTCTCCGTGACAAACTTAGACAATGTATTAAAAAGCAGAGACATCACTTTGCTGACAAAGGTCCATATAGTCAAAACTATAGTTTTTCCAGTAGTCATGTATGGATATGATACTGCTGCTACTGCTAAGTCACTTCAGTCATGTCCGACTCTGTGCGACCCCATAGACGGCAGCCCACCAGGCTCCCCCATCCCTGGGACTCTCCAGGCAAGAACACTGGAGTGGGTTGCCATTTCCTTCTCCAACACATGAAAGTGAAAAGTGAAAGTGAAGTCAGTCAGTTGTGTCTGACCCTCAGTGACCCCATGGACTGCAGCCTTCAGGCTCCTCCATCCATGGGATTTTCCAGGATGGATATGATAGTTGAACCATAAAGAAGGCTGAGTGCCAAAGAACTGATGCTTTTGAATTGTGGTGTTGAGAAGACTCTTGAGAGTCCCTTGGACTGCAAGAAGATCCAACCAGTCCATCCTAAAGGAAATCAGTCCTGACTATTCATTGGAAGGACTGATGCTGAAGCTGAAACTCCAATCCTTTGGCCACCTGATGCGAAGAACTGACTCCTTGGAAAAGACCCTGATGCTGGGAAAGATTGAAG
The DNA here is from genome assembly GCA_006410635.1 of Cephalophus harveyi. Lineage (NCBI taxonomy): Eukaryota > Metazoa > Chordata > Mammalia > Artiodactyla > Bovidae > Cephalophus > Cephalophus harveyi. The sequence continues at coordinate 375,887 of SJYT01067672.1, forward strand.
GCAGGAGAAGGGGGCAGCAGAAGATGAGATGGTTGGATGGCATCACCGACTCAATGGACATGAGTTTGAACAAGCTCCAGGAGATAGTGAAGGACAGGGAAGCCCGGCATGCTATGATTCATGGAGTGGCAAAGAATTGGACATGCCTTAGGGACTAAACAACAACATAAAATCAAGAGGGACTAGGGTTATACCCAAATTACTCTCAACTCTCTTCCTATCCATTAAAATGTTTTGTTTTTTTTTTCCTTCTTGGTGAAGGAGATGGCTAGCTTCTGAAACTCTGCTTAAATAAAATTAAATAATTTGGTTCTCTTTCCATCAAGAAGTAAAAGGAAAATCCACAAAATGGGAGAAAATATTTGCAAATCAAATCTCATAAGGGACTTATACCCAAAATATATAAAGGACTCTCAGAACTCAATAACAAAGACAAATAACCCTATTTTTTAAATGGGCAAAGAATCTGAGTAGAAATTTCTTTAGGGAAAATATACAAATGGCCAGTAACTGCATGGAAACACACCTGGCATTATTAGTTATCAGGGAAATACAGATCAAAACCACAGTGAGATACCACAGCACACTCACTAGGCCAGCTAGAATCTAGAAGTCCAAGGTTAGTGAGGATATGGAGAACTCAGAATCCATGGACACCACTGGTGGCAATGTGAAATGGTGCAGCTGCTTTGGAAAACAGCCTAGCAGCTCCTGAGAAGATTAAATGTAGTTACCATGGGACCTAGAAATGAAACATATTCATATAAAAATCCGTACACAAGTGCTTATAGCATCATTATTACTAACAGTCAAAAGGTAGAAGTAACCCAAATGTCCATCAGCTGACAAACATATGGATATGTCCATCTATCCATAAAATGGATTATTCAACCATAAAAAGCAAGAAAATAATACAACATGGATGAACTTTGACAACATTATGTAAAGTGCTAGAAGCCAGTCACAAAAGGTCACATAGTATGAGTCCAGTCATGTGAAACGTCCAGCGTGGGGAAATCTGGAAACACAAGGTAGATTACTGGTTGCTTAGGGATTGAGGGCAGAGAGAGGGGGGATGGGGCAGGAGGGTGATACTAGCTATCACAGATGGTAAAAATGTTTTTTAAGATTGACTGTGATCATTGCTGCTTATATCTGTGAAGATACTAAAACTACTGAATTGTAGTTTAAATGATAAGCTGTAATGTTAATTTTACCTCCATAAAGCTGTTCAACAAAAAAAATCAGTTCTCAGTCACACCACCCACATGGCTCGTGGCTGCTGAACTGAAGGGCAGACACAGAACATTCCCATCGTTGTAGCAAACTCTACTGGACAACTCTTTTAGCATATGAGCTTCAAAGCCAACTGTCATTTCCTAGCTCTGTTCTTTCGCCTTCCTACCTGTTAATCCAATAAGATTGTTAAGTCAACTCGATTTGACAACAAAAACCTTTTCTGCTCACACATTTCATAGCAAGTTATTTAAATGATTTGCTTGTATTGATTAAGGTGACCTTTGTCTACACGTACATTATACCAGCTCAATTATTATTTGTAGAAGGATCTGATTGGTTTGTCTGAAGTAATCAAATTAATTTCCTAGTGTCATCAGTCCAGCTAACTTTAATCTACCCAAATAATTTTGAGTATCTTTATTTTAGATGAACAGATGCTTCCGTACAACTTGAAGCTTTTGGCAGAAGAACTTAACAAACTCAAAGCCGAGTTTTTGGAAGATCTAAGACAAGGAAACAAAAAATACCTGTGCTTTCAACAAACCATTGACTTATCAGATGTTATTTCTTTTTTCCATTATGAGAAAGATAACATTGTAAGGAAGTATTTTTCAAAGCAGCATTAAAACTTCTGAATCTCCAATCAAATATCTAGTTTGGTTATGATTTTGCAAACTAATTAAAACAATTATGTATTACTGGATGTGTTCTAGTCTAATAATGTGAGAGTTCCAAAGAATAGCAAGGAGAGATAAGAAAGCCTTCCTCAACAATCAATGAAAAAAATAGAGGAAAACAACAGAATGGGAAAGACTAGAGATCACTTCAAGAAAATTAGAGATACCAAGGGAATATTTCATGCAAAGATGGGCACAATAAAGGACACAAATGGTATGGACCTAACAGAAGATATTAAGAAGAGGTAGCAAGAATACACAGAAGAACTGTACAAAAAAGATCTTCATGACCCAGATAATCATGAAGGTGTGATCACTCACCTAGAGCCAGACATCCTGGCATGTGAAGTCAAGGGGGCCTTAGGAGCATCACTATGAACAAAGCTAGTGGAGGTGAAGGAATTCCAGTTGAGCTCTTTCAAATTCTGAAAGATGACGATGTGAAAGTGCTACACTCAATATGCCAGCAAATATGGAAAACTCAGTACTGACCACAGGACTGGAAAAGGTCAGTTTTTATTCCAATTCCAAAGAAAGGCAATGCCAAAGAATGCTCAAACTACCTCACAATTTCACTCATCTCACACGCTAGTAAAGTAATGCTTAAAATTCTCCAAGCCAGTCTTCAGCAATACATGAGCCATGAACTTCCTGATGTTCAAGCTGGTTTTAGAAAAGGCAGAGGAACCAGAGATCAAATTGCCAACATCCGCTGGATCATTGAAAAAGCAAGAGAGTTCCAGAAAAACATCTATTTCTGCTTTATTGACTATGCCAAAGCCTTTGACTGTGTGGATCACAATAAACTGTGGAAAATTCTAAAAGAGACTGGCATACCAGACCACCTGACCTGCCTCTTAACCTGTATGCAGGTCAGGAAGCAACAGTTAGAACGGGACATGGAACAACAGACTGGTTCCAAATAGGAAAAGGAGTATGTCAAGGCTGTATATTGTCACCCTGCTTATTTAACTTATACGCAGAGTACATCATGAGAAACGCTGGGCTGGAGGAAGCACAAGCTGAAATCAAGATTGCTGGGAGAAATATCAATAACCTCACATATGCAGATGACACCACCCTTATGGCAGAAAGTGAAGAATAACTAAAAAGCCTCTTGATGAAAGTAAAAGAGGAGAGTGAAAAAGTTGGCTTAAAGCTCAACATTCAGAAAACTAAGATCATGGCATCCAGTTTCATCAATCACTTCATGGGAAATAGATGGAGAAACAGTGGAAACAGTGGCTGACTTTATTTTGGGGGGCTCCAAAATCACTGCAGATAGTGATTGCAGCCATGAAATTAAAAGACGCTTACTCCTTGGAAGGAAAGTTATGACCAACCTAGACAGCATATTCAAAAGCAGAGACATTACTTTGCCAACAAAAGTCTGTCTAGTCAAGGCTATGGTTTTTCCAGTGGTCATCTATGGATGTGAGAGTTGGACTACGAAGAAAGCTGAGCGCTAAAGAATTGATGCTTTTGAACTGTGGTGTTGGAGAAGACTCTTGAGAGTCCCTTGGACTGCAAGGAGATTCAGCCAGTCCATCCTAAAGGAGATCAGTCCCGGGTGTTCATTGGAAGGACTGATGTTGAAGCTGAAGCTCCAATACTTTGGCCACCTGATATGAAGAGCTGACTCATTTGAAAAGACCCTGATGCTGGGAAAGACTGAGGGCAGGAGGAGAAGGGGAAAACGGAGGATGAGATGGTTGGCTGGCATCACCGAGTCGATGGACATGGGTTTGGGTGGACTCCGGGAGTTGGTGATGGAAAAGGAGGCCTGGTGTGCTGTGGTTCATGGGGTCGCAAAGAGTCGGACATGACTGAGTGACTGAACTGAACTGAACTGAAAGACCTGTTAAAAAAAAAAAAAAACCAGTCCATTCTTTGGACAAATTCTTAGAAAGGTACAGTCTCCCTAGACTGAACCGGGAAGAAATAGAAAATATGAACAGGCCAATCACAAGTACTGAAATTCAAACTGTGATTAAAAACCTCCCAGCAGACAAAAGTCCAGGACCCGATGGCTTCACAGGCAAATTTTTTCAAGAGAAGAGTTAACATCTATCCTTCTGAAACTGTTCCAAAAAGTCACAGAGGAAGGAAAACTTCGCAACGCATTTTATGAGGCCACCATCACCCTGATATCAAAACCAGACAAAGATACCATAAAAAGAGAAAGTTACAGGCCAATATCACTGATGAACATAGATTCAAAAATCGCCAACAAAATACTCCATATCCAATAATACATAAAATCCATATCCATATCCAATAATACATAAAAAGTTCATACACCATGATCAAGTGGTGAATCCCTGGGACTCATCCCAGGGATGCAAGGATTCTTCAGCATCTGCAAATCAACCATTGTGATACATCATACCAACAAATTAAACAATATAAACCATATAGTCATCTCAATATATACAGAAAAAGTTTTTGACAAAATTCAGCACCCATTTATGATAAAAACTCTCCAGAAAGTGGATATAGAGGGTACATTCCTCAACATGAGAAAGGCCTTATGACAAACCTATAGCTAGCATCATGCTCAGTGGTGAAAAGCATTCCCTCTAAGATCAGGAACAAGAAAAGAATGTCCACTCTCATCAGTTTTTTTCAACATAATTTTAGAAGTCCTAGCTACAATAATCAGAGAACAAAAAGAAGTAACGGGAATCCAAATTGGAAAGTGAGTTCAACTGTCACTGTTTACAGGTAGTGTGATTCTGTACATCAGTTCAGTCACATCCAACTCTTTGCGACCCCATGAACTGCAGCACGCCAAGCCTCCCTGTCCATCACCAACTCCCAGAGTTCACTCAAACTCACGTCCATTGAGTCCGTGGTGCCATCCAGCCATCTCATCCTCTGTCGTCCCCTTCTCCTCCTGCCCCCAATCCCTCCCAGTATCAGAGTCTTTTCCAATGAGTCAACTCTTTGCATGAGGTGGCCAAAGTACTGGAGTTTCAGCTTTAGCATCATTCCTTCCAAAGAAATCCCAGGGCTGATCTCCTTCAGAATGGACTGGTTGGATCTCCTTGAAGTCCAAGGGACTCTCAAGAGTCTTCTCCAACACCACAGTTCAAAAGCATCAATTCTTCAGCGCTCAGCTTTCTTCATAGTCCAACTCTCACATCCATACATGACCACTGGAAAAACCATAGCCTTGACTAGACGGACCTTAGGAATCAATATTGTTAAAATAACTGTACTACTTAAGGCAATCTACAGATTCAATGCAATCCCTGTCAAATTACCAAAGGCATTTTTCACAGAACTAGAACAGAAAATCTCAAAATTTGTATGGAGACACAAAAGACCCTGAATAGCCAAAGCAATCTTGGAGGGGGAGAAAAAGAAAACAAGAGTTGGTGGAATCAGGCTCCCTGATGTCAGACTATACTACAAAGCTAGTCATCAAAACAGTATGGTACTGGCAGAAAAATAGAAACATAGATCAATGGGACAGGATAGAAAACTCAGAAATAAGCCCATGCAACTATAGTCAATCTATGACAAAGGAGGCAGGACTACAGTGTTGGAAAAGACAGCGTCTTCAACAAATGGTGCTGGGAAAACTGGACAACCACACGTAAAAAAATGAAATTAGATCATTCCTTAACTCCACATACAAAAATAAGCTCAAAATGGATTAAAGACCCAAATGTGAGACTGGACACTATAAAACTCGTATGAGGAAAACATAGGCAAAACACTCTCTGACATAAATCCTAGCAACATCATTTTTGATCCATCTCCCAGAATAATGGAAATAAAAGCAAAAATGAATGAGACCTACTTAAACTCAAAAACTTTTGCAAAGGAAATAAAATGAAAAGACAGCCCACAGACTGGGAGAAAATACTTGCAAATTGTGTGACTAATATGGGGTTAAGTCTCCAAAACTTAGAAACAGCTTGACACTTTAATAGCATCAAAACAAACAACCCACTCAAAAAATAGGCAGACAACTTGAATAGACATTTATCCAAAGAGGACAGATGTCCAATAGGCACATGAAAAGATGTTCAACATTGCTAGTTATTAGAGAAATGCAAACCAAAACTACAATGAGATACCACCTCACAGCAGCCAGAGTGGCTGTCATCAAAAACTCCACAAACAAGAAATGCTGGAGAGGGCGTGGAGGGAATTTAAATTGGTGAGAATATAAATTCTCACTGTTGGTGACAATGTAAATTGGTACAGCCACTATGGAGAACAATATGGAGGTTCCTTCAGTTCAGTCGCGTCCAACTCTTTGTGACCCCATGAATCGCACACCAGATCTCTCTGTCCATCACCAACTCCCGGAGTTTCAAACTCATGTCTATCGAGTCGGTGAGGCCATCCAGCCATCTCATCCTCTGTCATCCCCTTCTCCTCCTACCCCCGAATCCCTCCCAGCATCAGAGTCTTTTCCAATGAGTCAACTTTTCGCATGAGGTGGCCAAAGTATTGGACTTTCAGCTTCAACATCAGTCCTTCCAATGAACACCCAGGACTCATCTCCTTTAGAATGGACTGGTTGGATCTCCTTACAGTCCAAGGGACTCCCAAGAGTCTTCTCCAACACCACAGTTCAAAAGCATCAATTCTTTGGCGCTCAGCTTTCTTCACAGATATGTGAAGAAGCTCTCACATCCATACATGACCACTGGAAAAACCATAGCCTTGACTAGATGGACCTTTGTTGGCAAAGCAATGTGTCTGCTTTTTAATATGCTTATCTAGGTTGGTCATAACTTTCCTTCCAAGGAGTAAGCGTCTCTTAATTTCATGGCTGCAATCACCATCTGCAGTGATTTTGGAGCCCAAAAAAATAAAGTCTGACACTGTTTCCACTGTTTCCCCAACTATTTCCCATGAAGTGATGGGACCAGATGCCATGATCTTAGTTTTCTGAATGTTGAGCTTTAAGCCAATTTTTCCACTCTCATCAAGAGGCTTTTTAGTTCTTCACTTTCTGCCATAAGGGTGGTGTCATCTGCATATCTGAGGTTATTGATATTTCTCTCGGCAGTCTTGATTCCAGCTTGTGGTTCTTCCAGCCCAGTCTGACAAAGAGACTCGACTGAGACTGAACTGAACTGAATGTTCACTGCAGCACTGTTTATGATAGCCAAGACATGGAAGAACCTAAATGTCCATCAACAGAGGAATGGACAAAGATATGGTACATATATACAATGGAATGTTCAGTTCAGTTCAGTCAGTCGTGTTCGACTCTGCAACCCCGTGAATTCTTCGGCACTCAGCTTTCTTTAGAGTCCAACTCGAATGTTACTCAGCCATTAAGAATGAAATAAGGCCATTTGCAGCAACATCACCTAGAATGTCATATTGAGTGAAGAGAAGGAAATAAAATCAGTTCATTTGTCGTAACAGAAACTCCTTCAATCAGTCACTTGTCAGATGTGACATTGTCAGGAAGCATTTAACAGGAGGCTTCTTGTGTGCTGTTTTGGATCTGTCAGGAATTTTCTGTTCCTTATTAATTCCTGAATATTCAGGAATTAAGAGGAGAGGCAAGCCTCTCCTAGGGGCTGAGGAATCCAGGCATTTCCTTCATTAGTTTTTCTATACAGTGATAAGTACCCTCTTCCTTCTTATGAAAGTGAACCATATGGTAAAAGTGATTATTTACAACCCTCTCTCTTTCATATGCATGACCTCATGGTTCCTTGACAACTTGTAAGTTTTGATTTTATCTCTGCTGAAAATAGCTATCTTGTAAGACAGTATATCTACACACTGTTGAATAAGACACCTTTGCTCCATCAGAGCTTTGGTCCCCGTGTCTTGCTTTCTCTCTCTCTTTCAGGCTGATCCCCTGGAACGCAGGGGCTCTCTGAGTTCACTTTCCTGCCCAGGCTTCTAAGATCCTCTCGAGAAGGTGCTCTGAGCCTTTACCCTATCAAAAGGGTGCTGTGTCAGGGGCTTTACTGGCTTTCTGCGTAAACCAAGGAATATCAGCCCTTTCTCTCTCCTTTACTTTCTTAGCAGTTGACTCCAGATCACCAGGTTCCGTCCGGTCCATTAAAGGACCCCAACATGACAAGAATAATTGAGCAGCAGAGGATCGTCATTCCTGTGCCACAACACTTTAAGGGGGTCACACCTTAAATAAAGAGAAATTAGGAAGGAGACAAAATGCTAATTATGTCACCATTTTTGTTTTTGGTAACTCATGTGACATCTTCTCATGGGTAAGGCATTCTACAAATTGAAACCAATGTAGCCATAAAACCTTTTCTTTAAAAAAAAAAAATTAACATTGACATACTGAAAAAATATTAACAAAACTGGATCCTAGTTTTTAAAAAAGAAAAATCGAGATCCATTAGAAAGTGTGATTTTTTTATTCATACATTACAAAAGCAAAGCTTCATTCACAATGTGAACTACATACTAGATAGTTATTTCAGCATTAAACTGCTCTCTGGAATCCCTAAACAATATAGTGTGTTCTGCAACCATACTCAAGTTTTATATTTTACATACAAAATACGTTCTTTACATCAAAGTACATATTAATGAAACCAAGTTCTAGAAATCATATATCCTCTAAGACTACTTAATGAAAAGTCCTTAGCAGGGAATTTTTAAAAAATAATATTTCCATTTGATAAATATTTTTGTAGAACTTAAATGAGGTTTATCTCTGGACATTTTTTTTAGGTAATATTCCCTTTGTCAAACAGTTCTGCAGATGAATGGCAAACACATTTCTAAAATGAGACAGCACTGGAAAATATCCAATTAAATTTTTTCAAAGTAAAGTCTAGCCTTTACTTGAGTTTCAAGAAGTTGTAGCTACATACTATATTAATAAAAATCTGAAATAAAATTATTGTGTTAATCTCGTCACAGTTTCTTAAAAAAATATTAGTGGAGATAAATTATCTACCAGCTTTAAAAATCTAAACTTATGTTCACTGAACAAAAATAAATTTAGTTTCAGAACATTGCCTGTTATCAGCAAAGTGTTATAAATCTGTCTCTTATACACATCTAGTACGGTCCATTAAAGGACCCCAACATGACAATAGCTTTCAAGCATTGATACCTTTGGAATACAACTATGCTCTTTAAGTCATAGGAATTTTAACATTATACATTCTAGTTTGTAATTATGAAAAAAATTATCTTAACTAAAATGCTCTTTCAAAGCATCTTTAATTGTCAGGAAAAAAAAAATTGTCACTATTTGGCCCAGAATAAACAGTTAATAAACTGGTTTTAACATGAGAGTTCTTCCTTTTTGTTTAATGAAAACTTCCATTTTCTATTTTGTGGTATTGCTTTTATATGAAGAATAAAATAGAAGAAAAAAATAAATACAAAAGCGTCCAAATGACAGCACCCTGTTTCTGACAGTATATACATACGAGGGTCAAGTTACACATTTGGAAAAGGCTACTCTAAAACTGATCCGAGGAGCAAGAGCTCCAAGCAACAGAGCAGAAGAGACTGCAGACTTGAGATTCACAGACCTCAGACTGACAAGGAGAGCTGTCTAGAGAAACTCCTCAGTGCTGCTCTTTCCACAGTGCAGTGGAGATTAGATTAAACCACAAGAACTCATTTTAATGGCTTTGTAGTATTTGGAAGAGAGGGCAAAAGATCCATTAACTTGGCACTTGGGGGTTTTTGTGGACAGATACCACCAGTTTCCCTTTCACTTTAAGAGTAGAAGTCCTTTTTAGTTAATGCTTAATAATTAAAATGTTTGCTTTAAGAAGCCAATTAGTAGCACTTTCAAGATTTGAACCAAATTAAAAACAAAAATTTTGCAAAGTACACAGAAACCAACAGTTAGTAACAATATATTTTATTGTTTGACCAAGCTGTCCTCAGAGTAAGCTAGTTATTACACAGTATAAAAACAACAGCCTCCTATTCAAAATTATTCTAGATTTATATAGCAAGTTTTATTTTTGTAAACAAATATGTTTAAATGCATTTTTATATCTATAGCCTCTTCTACTAAGGCGACGATTCAGTTCACAGTTTTCATATAGTTTTCTTGCCGTACATGAAAGACTGGTAAAACTGCAAGTGTTATAACTTGAATTCACAGAAAATATCTTAAATGGCCAATTCTGAAGAGGAGAATAGAATTCGTTGTGGACATATGTTCTCATTTTTGTAAATGTTACTTCACCAACACATTTTCCCATTTGTTTCTATATCTACCTTTTCTTGAAAATTATGGCCAATAAATGGATAGAAGGCAGGAAAAGGAATCTTCAGATTTTTTTTTTTTTTGGAAGGATCACATTTCCTAGGAATAAGATGGATGACTTCCACTGTACCTCTTTGGTCATCAAAGGAATGGAAGGAATAACAGATTCTCAGTTTGGTTGTAAAAGGCATATGTAACATTAGAATGAAGATTTAAATGAAAAATTCAAATTAAAAGGAAAAGAGGCATCTTCATAGATAACCCTCTGATATTTCTAGCGTTCTGGAGTACTTACTGGTAGTTTTTAAAATAAATTACAATAAAAAGAATACAATGGAAAACTGCTATGTTTAAACTAGAAACTGAATAAGCTGGTATTTTAAATATTAAACTCCATTTTCAATTTACAGTTTTAAAGTTTCATTTATTTTCAGAACCTTTACTTCATATATTTATAACTTTAATTTTAAAAGAATTAAATGTTTTACATTTGCCCTTATGGAAAAAGGAAAGATTTACTACCCTGATACTGCTTTACTATTACCAGTTGAAATTAAACTATTTCAACTGGTAATAGTTGAAGTATTCAACTAAGCTATGTTAACTAATTTTTAATTAAGGGCAATTTCAAAGGCAATTCCTCTACAAAACATTGAAATAAGTTGGAATAGATTTTGAAAGAGAAAGTAATTTATTCTACCATTTTGAAATTACGGCAGAAATAACATCTAGTGGCAATTTAGATGTTGAAATACCAAGAGTATCCATCAGCCTTGACGTTTTTATGGACTGTAAATGTGAGAAATTTAAATAACCACTTGTAAGATTATGATTGCACTCAAATTCTCAAATGTCTAAATGAAAGGAAAAAAACCTAAGATACCAATGTGTCCAACTCTTCTAATACATAAATGACCCTGACGAGGCTTCTATGAAAAAAAGAAAGCAGACATTTTGTTTCCACTGTCAAACTTATACTCTATGTGTATAAAACTTTAAATCAGCAGACACCTTATTAGGGATGACACCACCCCTCCCCTCCCCCACAAGAAACAACAGCAAACTACAAAACGCAAAAAGGCAAAGCAAGGGGAGCAGAGCGCGATTGTTTTCAGTGTTGGTTATGTTGCCCTCTTGCAAAGTGACAGGCAAAATCATACTTGTTTTTACATTTGCACCCACATATGTTACACTGAAAAGGATTTTCATACCCATGACATCCCATGTGAATAGTGTAAAGGATATTGTCGGCAAAGTACATGTCACAGTGCTGGCAGTGGTGGAGAAGCTGCGGGTCCTGGACTGGCAGGGTGGGAGCTGGAGTGCTCGGCTGGCTGTTTCCCACGCTTGGAGTACTTGTGTGGGCACTCGGCTCACTGCTCGGCCCTGCCACCGGACTGTAGTTCCTTTGACCGTGTGACGGCCGAGGCTCGGGGCTGGTGGGAGAGGAGCTCTGAGGAAGACTTGCTGACACGGCTGAAACGACTGCCTGGGCCGAGGGCTGCTGCATCATGAAGGGCTTCTCCTCGGCGCAGGGAACTACATCAGGGGACGCGGGGTTTTGGTTTTCAGGTGGCAAACTGGACAGCTGTCCGGCTAGAGTTGAGAGCTGGTTTAAAGGGTTGTCAACCATGAGTTCTTGGGGGTCTCTTGGCAGGCCTCCAGTTGGTGTGGTTTTCGCCATATTTTCATAGGAGTCAGTCTGGATGTTTGGGATTTCGTGGGTAAAATCGTTAAGGTAGTCTGGCTTCTGAACCACCATGGAAGGCGGGCTTAAGTTGATGAGCGCTCTTCTGCTATAGTTCAGGTTGCTAGTTTTCTTCTGTAAAACCCCCCACATTTTCTTGCTGCTTAAGGAAGACCTAGTACCTTTAATTGGTACCATTTTATGCTTGCGCCTTCGATGATGGGACAGGTTGCTTCGGTCACTGCAGCGGAAGGAACACAATTCACATTTGTATGGTTTTTCTCCTGTATGGGAACGCATGTGGGCTTCCAGATGACGCTCATAGGCAGATGCAAATGGACACAAGTGACATCGATGAGGTTTCTCACCTGTTTAAAAGGAAAAATGGGAGAGAAACTGCAGGAGTAGCTCATTTATGAAAAGTTGCATATTTTGTCCATTCATTATTTAGAAACTGATAAAAAGTAAAATGCTTTTCAGAAATATACACATGTACAAAAGATTATTAAAATCTGTTAAGGAAGCTGCATACAACAGTCTTCATACTATGCTGACTAGTGGAATACATTCCTTTCACAGAAGGGACGGCTCAGGCGATGTCTAAGGGTTGGCAGTGTCGCCTGCAATCGTACAGAAACTTCCCTAGTCTGCAATGGCAATGGACTTAGACAGGATAAAGATAAAAACATTTAGCACTTCATTCTGCCTTCAGCATTAAGCTGGCCAACGTGAGAAGCTGACAGATACGGAGTTTAGATCACGAAGGAAGACAGCTAAGGAAGGGGGAGCTTTCAAGGGGCCTTCCCTCCTTGCATGCTGTCATGCTACTGCTCTGTAAAACTGGATTCACTTCTCCATTTACTCAAACCTTACATCAACCTTCATTTTCAAACAGTCACAACTATTTATATGACAGATCCACCTGCCCTCCTTGGCCCCTCTCCAGCCCCTTCTCTGTTACCTGTGTGAATTCTAATGTGTTCAATGAGCCGGGCGGTGCCTTTGCTGGCATAGTTGCAGTACCGACACTTGAGCTTTCCATCAAAGGTCCTTTCAAACCCGTCTACTAACATTCCTGAGTTTTCATCCAGGGAAACTTCAACAGATGGGTGATCAAGTCCATTTTGATCACCATCTGTTCCAGCTACAAACAAAGTATAGCAAAAGAAATTATGCATCTCAGCATCAACTCAATTTAGCAATTTAGTGTTGAGTGGTAGGAAATCTTTCATAAACTGACAGGTCACTTAGCATAAAAGTTAAATTCACAAAAATCACAGTCTTTCTGAACTGACATTAATTCCATACAAAAGCAGCATTATAGGAGGGGTTCTCAAATCACTAACACATATCAGTGCTCAACATGCTTTTGAGGAAGAGAACAGGGCATTACCTTTATCTGATAGGTAAGGAGACAGAGGGGAGTACACAGTGATGGCAATTACATGTTTAAGATTCTAGCCACTTCTACAAATACAATGGGCCGTCATGATCATCTCCCCAAATCCTAGTCTATTTAATCTAAAGGAATTCATGTTGAGTTTTATAGTTCCATTCAGCTTACATGTATGTTCTAGACCCTGGGTTGCATTTAGGATCTTAAAATTCTAATTAAGCACATAAAGGGAAATATTGTACCTGATATCTCTGGATGTTGTAACCTGTAAGAATTTCAGTTAAGAGATGTTCAGCTGTTCAATTTTAATCAACTACTTTGTATAAGTAAACTGAAGGAACAAGTGCTCAGGCCTGGAAAACCAGCAGATGGTGGGGACTACAACCCTGCTCTCTTGGATCTGAGTCCAGGAATTGTACACTAGAGCATTAAGAGGGAGTGTCTATTCCTCCAGTTTCCTGGGAAAAGCACTTCTACACCATCTTCAGGAGGCAGCCATGGATGAACAGTTTGAGCCCTCTGCTCTATGGCTTCCTCCATCCCTCACCAGGAGGAGAGAAGGGACTTTGTTGGTTAGTGCAAGTCCAGAATCCAGTGGGTCCATTGCACTGGAGTGACAACAAGGCTCAGTGTCCCCCTTTCTCCTATTGCTTGTCTAAGGAAGTGACTTCCAAAATTTTACATGCATACGGAATCACTTGGGGAGTGTATTAAAATACACCTGCTGATTCAGTAGATCTGGGGTGGGGCCTGATGGTTTGCACTTCTCACCAGCTCCCAGGTGATGCCTTATCTCTGCTGTTGCTGGTCCCTGGATTACAAAGCCCTAGGCCATCTAGGTCAAAGGTTAGCAAAGGTTAGCATACTTTTCCCACAAGGGTCAGATAGCAAATACTTCTGGCTTTGTGGGCCACAGGGTCTCTCATAGCTACTGGACTCTGCTGTTGTAACTCAAAAACAGCTATAGAAAATAGGTCAGCAAGCATGGCTATGTTTCAGTAAAACTATGGATGCTGAAGTTTGAATTTCGTGTTAGTTTTCATGTGTCATGACATTATTTTTCTTTTTCCCACCAACCATTTACAAATGTAGAAACCACTCTTAGCAACCATACCAGCAGTCCAGATGGGGCCCACAGGCTGCAGTTTGCTGCCTCCCAAGTGAGGGTCAGGAAGAGACCCCAGTCTTCGTGTGGGAGCAAACCTGCCGGTCTCTCTGTAGGGCAGGCAGGACAGGTTCAAGTACTCACTGCTTTCTCTCTGCTAGTTTCACCTCCTAGGTGAGCACACGTGGTGGGCCCTCTCTTCATTTTAAGAGAAGAAACAGAAACCTCTATTTTGTCTCAGGTCTAATACAAATTTCCTAATGGCCAAAGGCCTTGTGTAATGATGATGGACCCCCTTTGGGCTCCTCGTACCCACTGTTAGCTAATGGAACCTGGAGAATGGGAAGGAAATTTAGACTCCCCAACTTTGCACAGGAGAGAATGCATCTCTGGACCCCAGAGTAAGCTCTGGGGAGGGGGCTTCCTCTCCCTCAGCAAAACCTGACCCGCTTAAAGAAAGGGGAAAAAAACTGCCCATCTTCTGCCCAAAACAGAATGATTCACATTAGCAAGCAACAGTGGCTTCATACTATGGATAACAACACACAAACATTACATGTATAAAAAATGAATTATTTAATGGTATTAAGAGGAATCTACCTCCCTGAAGAGCCTCTGCTTCTTTGTCCCCACTAACTGATCCAGAAATCATGTTGACATGATGGGTCTGCTGAGTTAGGTATTCCTGGAAATCTTTCACAAAGTCCAAAGGCTCCGGTTTCTTCTCACCCATCTTTGATTTTGATATATATATATATATGTATATATATATGAATATTTCTGGAGTTTACAGTTCGTTATACCTATGGGGGGAAAATAAAATAATTTTACACTATTTAGGGAGATGCAGTATGCATTAAAACAACAACACTGATGAAGATTATTATGGGCCAGGTACTACAAAGCAAGAGAACACAGTCCCTGCTTTTAAATATCTTATAATCTTCCTGGTGAACTAAAGAAGACATACAAAAAACAGTCAACAATTCATATATTTAATATCTAAATAAACGGGGATTCAAACTTAGTTTGAATGGATGGAAAGAAATTACAAAAAGAAAAACCCAGATGAAAGAAATCGGCATATCAGCAGGGATTATCATTGAAGGAGACAGTAGAGACACCAAATGGCTCAAACAGGGCTGGTGGAGAGAATTTCTGGACGACGCCCACGGTGCACGCCTGCATTGGCCAGTACAGGTGCTACTAGCCACATGTAGCTACTGAGTGCTCAAATGTGGCTAATACAAATGACTTGAGTTTTGTTTAATTTAAAAGTGAAATAGCTACATGTGGCTAGTTACTACATATCAAACAGCAAAGGGTCTTAAGACAACATTCTCACAGGAATGAGAACTCTAGAAGTAGGTGCTCTAGAACAGTGGTGGCAAACTTTCTGAAAAGGGCCAGGTAGGAAATATTTTAGCCTGCGATTGTCACTCTAGCTAAAAGCAGCCATAGACAATATGTAAAGGAATAAATGTGATCATGTTCTAAATTCAGTTCAGTTCAGTCACTCAGTCGTGTCTGACTCTTTGCGACCCCATGAACCGCAGCACGCCAGGCCTCCCTGTCCATCACCAATTCCCGAAGTCCACCCAAACCCATGTCCATTGTGTCAGTGACGCCATCCAACCATCTCATCCTCTGTCGTCCCCTTCTCCTCCTGCCCTCAGTCTTTCATGCATCAGGGTCTAAGCAGGCACAGAGCCAGGCTTGGCCTATGGGCTGAAACTTTGCAACCCCCGCCCTAGAAATCCAAATCACCACCTCTACCACCATTCACCATCCTACTCATTCTGAGAAAAAGAAAAAATTTTTTTACAGAAAAGAAAATACCTGATGCTGATGGGAGAGAAACTCTCATGTCAGACTGTGCAGTCGTAAACTAAAAACTGGCCTTACACAGGTGTATGGCCCAAACTCACAAATCAAATAACCAAAAAGTTTTCTAGTAAAAACAAGCTGAGGAAGTCTAGCACCTAGAAGACAACAAGTCTTTCCTTCCAATAAAAACATATTTATGCACATGTTCTAAAATATGCCTTATGCTAAAAATTTCTTTCCCTAAACCCCAACTACTTAATGAGTAATTTACTATCTAAGAAAGTTATCTTTGATAGCCAGTAGTAGGCATCTAAAGCTAACATCATTCATGTCTCAGTATATATGCTTAACTTTTTCTCAAAGCATAGCACACGCACAAAAAAGTGTAGCAGTCCTAAGGGTAGAGGCTTGGTGAATTGTCACAAAATGAACACATCCATGAAATCAACACTAATGTCAAGAAACAGAAGGCTACCAGCATGCCAGGAGCCCCGCCGAGCACCACCAAGGGCTCCACATCCCTGACAGCTGAAACTGCTGGCCCGAAGGGTATGCTTCGGGTTCAGATAATGAACCCTGAAGGTTCAGCTTCAGATAATGCCAGATAGTTTTTCAAAGTGAGTATACCGATCTGTACTCCCATCAGTGCGGAAGAAGAGTCTTGTTGCCATACACCCTCACCAACACTCAGGTTTTTTTTTTTTGCCTTTTTCATTTTAGCTATCTTGATGGGTGTATGGTGGTATCGCACTGGTTTTAATTTGTATGACTTGATAATTAATTAAGCTGTGTACTTGTTAACTTCCCGCTTACATAACCTCTACTTCATACTCAGTGAAGCATCTGTTCAAGTCTTTTGTTCATTTCTCTATCGGGTTGTCTATCTAATTAATATGTAAGAGTTCTTCACAATATTCTGGATATTAGTTCTTTATTGTGCTGTGCTTAGTCACTCAGACGTGTCCTACTCTTTGCGACCCCATGGACTGTAGCCCACCAGGCTCCTTTGTCCATGGGGATTCTCCAGGCAAGAAAACTGGTTGCTATGCCCTCCTCCAGGGGATCTTCCCAACCCAGGAATCGAACCCATGTCTCCCGCATTGCAGGTGGATTCTTTACCAACTGAGCCACCAGGGAAGCCCTTTATTAGATATGCATATCTTAAGTACTTCTCACACTCTGTGGTTCGCCTTTTCACTTTCTTAATGGTAACTTTTGATGAACAGAAGTTCTTAATACAGTCCAATTTACCACCCTCCCCGTACCTTTACATTTAGAGTTGCTGGTATCCTTGCCTATATTTTACATGAAGATGTTCTGTTTTTTCTTGTGAAATTTTTATTATGTTTTTACCTTTCATATTTTTATATGGAATTGAGCTTTGTGGATTGTAAAGTTTGAGTCAAAATACACTTTTTCTCCCCATGGAGATATCCAACTGTCCTAGCAACATGCATTTGATAGGCCAGTCTTTCTTCACCAGCCTCTTTTCTCACCTTTCTAAACCAGATGATATATGAGATGCTATTTCTGGATTCTTCATTCTGTTCCATTGGCCTATTTTTGTCTTTCCTCACACTACCACCACATAGTCTCAGTAATAAAAATCTTAATATCTCAGTAATATAAGTCCACCAGTTGTTTTTCTCCTTCAAGAATATTTGGACCACTCTGGGTTCTTTTCTTTATGGTCTGAGCCACCACCCTTTTCAGCCTAAGTGTTTCCATGGCAAGAATTACAGTGTTGTAGAAATGAGATAAAAGCACATTTTCCAATTAACAAAAGCATGATCAACTTTAAAAAAAATGTACTTTCTTTTTTTTTTTGTCTGCTTTGGGTCTTAGTTGCAGTGTACAGGGTCTTTAGTTATCGCATGTGGGATCTAGCTCCCTGACCAGGGATCAAATCCTGGCCCCCTGCATTGGCAGCATGGAGTCTTAGCCACTAGATCAGCAAGGAGGTCCCCAAAAATTTGACCAATATTTTAAAAACAAAAACTTCTATCTTAATTAACTTTAACTAGAAAGCTACTAGAAACAGACTAACTTGACAATGTTGCTACTATAGATTGTGTATACAACAATTAGTTTTCATTCCAATCCCAAAGAAAGGCAATGCCAAAGAATGCTCAAACTACCGCACAATTGCACTCATCTCACACGCTAGTAAAGTAATGATTAAAATTCTCCAAGCCAGGCTTCAGCAATACGTGAACTGTGATCTTCCAGATGTTCAAGCTGGTTTTAGAAAAGGAGAGGAACCAGAGATCAAATTGCCACCATCTGTTGGATCATCGAAAAAGCAAGAGAGTTCCAGAAAAACATCTATTTCTGCTTTATGGACTACGCCAAAGCCTTTGACTATGTGTATCACAATAAACTGTGGAAAATTCTGAAAGAGATGGGAATACCAGACCATCTGACCTGCCCTTTGAGAAACCTGTATGCAGGTCAGGAAGCAACA
This sequence comes from Cephalophus harveyi, assembly GCA_006410635.1. Lineage (NCBI taxonomy): Eukaryota > Metazoa > Chordata > Mammalia > Artiodactyla > Bovidae > Cephalophus > Cephalophus harveyi. Next base: position 394,479 of record SJYT01067672.1, read on the forward strand.
GTTAGAACTGGACATAGAACAACAGACTGGTTCCAAATAGGAAAAGGAGTATGTCAAGGCTGTATACTGTCACCCTGCTTATTTAACTTCTATGCAGAGTACATCATGAGAAACACTGGGCTGGAGGAAGCACAAGCTGAAGTCAAGATTGCTGGGGGAAATATCAATAATCTCAGATATGCAGACGACACCACCCTCATGACAAAAAGTGAAGAAAAACTAAAGAGCCTCTTGATTAAAGTGAAAGAGGAGAGTGAAAAAATTGGCTTAAAGCTCAACATTCAGAAAACTAAGATCATGGCATCCAATCTCATCACTTCATGGCAAATAGATGGGTAAACAGTGACAGACTTTGTTTTTCTGGGCTCCAAAATCATTGCAGATGGTGACTGCAGCCATGAAATTAAAAGACGCTTGCTCCTTGGAAGGAAAGTTATGACCAACCTAGACAGCATATTAAAAAGCAGAGACATTACTTTGCCAACAAAGGTCCGTCTAGCCAAGGCTATGGTTTTTCCCGTGGTCATGAATGGATGTGAGAGTTGGACTATGAAGAAAGCTGAGTGCCGAAGAATTGATGCTTTTGAACTGTGGTGTTGGAGAAGACTCTTGAGAGTCCCTTGGACTGCAAGGAGATCCAACNTTTTTCCAGTGGTCATGTATGGATGTGAGAGTTGGACTGTGAAGAAAGCTGAGTGCCGAAGAATTGATGCTTTTGAACTGTGGTGTTGGAGAAGACTCTTGAGAGTCCCTTGGACTGCAAGGAGATCCAACCAGTCCATCCTAAAGGAGATCAGCCCTGGGTGTTCATTGGAAGGACTGATGTTGAAGCTGAAGCACCAATACTTTGGCCACCTGATGCGAAGAGCTGACTCACTGGAAAAGACCCTGATGCTAGGAGGGATTGAGGGCAGGAGGAGAAGGGGACGACAGAGGATGAGATAGTTGGATGGCATCATCGACTCGATGGACATGGGTTTGGGTGGACTGCGGGAATTGGTGATGGACAGGGAGGCCTGGTGTGCTGCGGTTCATGGGGTCGCAAAGAGTTGGACACGACTGAGAGACTGAATTGAACTGAACTGAAAGGGTCATTTAGGCAGGCTTCCTAAACTAGACCTGCTCCTAGGTGAATTGTTGCCTCTGGTAGCAGCTTTCAAATGCAGCTTTCCAGCTCAAAGGGAGATTTTACTGGGCACCCCCTCATGTACACACACCACCCTTTTACTATAATGAAGTGAGTCTACTAAGACTGAAACTGAGCAGGACACTTCAGGCCCTTCTGAGCACACAATCCCTCCATGTTCCTCGCTTCTTGTTTGGAGAAAAAGACTTTCCTCTCCTAGACCTTCCCTGAGTTCCAAAGAGCAGATTCAAGCAATTACTAACTAGGGGAGTGAGGGAACACAGACACAAAGGAAAAACAAGCCCAGCAACATCTTTTCCATGATTGTCAGCTTTAAACAATGCGTTGACTTATGACCCCAAACTGTGGAGATAATGCTCTATCAAATGGCCCCAAGTGTGAGGGGAATCACACTGACTGAAACCACTCACCCTGGCCAGGCACCATAGTTACCATTTGTATGAGTTATTTTATGACAAGAGGTCCTGGTAAGGAACATGGAACTAATAAGCCACCACCAACTGGAAGAGTTCAGGAAAGGTCAAAAAGTGACACCACGTGTCCAACCACCTCCCAGAATCCTTCTCACTGCCGTCCATCTTTGCTGAGCAAGGTACGCACCACCAGGAAAGACTCTGAACCAGAATGATTGGCCAAAGACAACCCGGAAACTAATCCCATCACCATAAAACCCACTGCAAGCCATGTGGCAGAGCAGTTCTCCTGGGTTCCCTTACCTTACTGCTCTCTGCCTGGGCATCCCTTCCCAATAAAATCTCTTGCTTTGTCAACACATGTGTCTCCTCTGACAATTCATTTCTGAGTTTTAGACCAGAGTCCACTTTCTGGCCCTGGAAGGGGTTCCCTTCCTGCAACACAAGCAGTCTTAAAATTAGTGACACTGGGTCAATTAAGAAGTGAATTCCTGAGCCATCATGAAGTAAATAACCATCATTGCTTTTGCTCTCTCTCCAAAAGAAGTTAAGGGATCACGAGACCACGGTATACTAGTTTGCTAGGACACACAGATCAATCACAATGACAGACTCAGTTTACAAGATGATGCTCAGAAGTCTGCAACTGAGGTCTTAGAGGGGAGCTGAAATCACATACTACCCCCCACCCCCTTTACTTTTGCTTTTAAAACCCTTGTACCCTGGCCAGCCAGTAGGATGGATTTGAGATGAGTCTAGGTCTCCCATCTTCAGAGTTGGCGTCTCCTCAACTAATACAAGCTTCTTTGTTCCAAACTCCACTATTTCAGTTTGTTTGGCTTCACTGTGCATTGGGCATATGAATTTGGGGTTTGACAACAATATCATTTTTTTCTTTCATTTATTTTTAGGAAGATGATCAAATGCTTCGGCCATTTGTACACCAACAGTCACAAATGTTAAAGGACTTTGGGGACCTACTTGAATCCAGCCTGTGGAAACTGAAAAATGATGTTGCTCTTATAGTGAAACAGAAGAAAGCATGTTTATTGCATGCGGAATAGTGTTCAGCTCAGTTGCTCAGTCCTGTCCGACTCTTTGCGACCCCATAGACTGCAGCACTCCAGGCTTCCCTGTCAATCACCAACTCTTGGAACTTGCTCAAACTTATGTCCATCGAGTCAGTGATGCCATCCAACCATCTCATCCTCTGTTGTCCCCTTCTCCTCATGCCTTCAATCTTTCCCAGAGGATACACCAACTGAAAACATTTGCGCTTTGAGTTGTCAAGATTATTTAAATAACTTGGTTATCGGAGCTGAATTGTGGACTCGACCTAGTCAACCCATTTCTCACTCACTCAACCTATTACACTGCTTTCAAGCAAAATTCTTTTATTTGATTTAAAATCATGTAAAAATTATTCAGGCTGAAGGTGAGGTAGAAAATATGAGCAGTGAATGGTTAGCACTCTGAGCAATAGGATCGACTGCCTGGAGCTGAATCCATGACTAATCAGTTCTATGGTTTGGAGCAAGCCATGTCCCTTCTCTAAGCATCTTTCCTTATTTGTTCTTCTTTAAGTTAAAGACCCTCTTTCTTCTGTACAGTTTGTACAGCTGCTGCTGCTGCTAAGTCGCTTCAGTCAGACTCTGTGCGACCCTATAGACAGCAGCCCACCAGGCTCCCCCGTCCAGGCAAGAACAATGCCCCGTCCAGGCAAGAACAATGGAGTGGGCTGCCATTTCCTTCTCCAATGCATGAAAGTGAAAAGTGACAGAGTTGCCACCTAACATGAGTAAGATTCTTATCAGTTTCATACCTCTCACTGTATTGTAGAAACTCCATAAAGGAAATTGTTGTCCTCTTTACATGATGAATGTAATAGAACACTTATTTGTGTTTATGATATGATTACAAAAGGAAAAGTCTTTGCCTTATTTTTAGGCTTCAGTGGAAAATGTAGTTAAATATAAAAAGTAAATTAGAGAAAAGTTTTGCTTAGGTAGTGAAAATCAGTAGAAATTTACCAGCTACATCTTTCAAACTAACCACAGGTATAGAACCAGGGAAAATGAATAATCCAGTTATTAGCAGGACACAGACCACTTGGGAAGCACATTTCTACCATTACTCAATTACACAGACATGTCCAAACACAAATCCACTATTCAATTGACAATCCTTTATTATTAAACTTTAGGTAAGAGTCCAAAATCAGTCAGTGCAGATGGGTGAAAAACTAGGCTAAAACAGCAAAAACTGCAGTTTCATTTGGCAAAGGCCTACACTATGCAGAGAAATTCATGGGAAAGTGAGATCCCATTTGATACCATGACAAGGAAAACAGCAGCCACTATCTCACATGACCACCAGCCTGGGTGTGTCAGCAACACAGACAGAGCCACCCAGCCCATTCTCTGATCTGCCAGCTCACTTATAAAAAATGACCATGAATTCTTCAATGAAAAAGTCAGTCAAATATTAAGTTTTCTCTCAATAGCAATAAAATCACAAATATCAGCTAAGATTTGAAATTTAGGGCAAGCTAGTACAATTTCCTGCTTTTAATGTATACATATTTTAGATTTGACAATCTTTTCCACATATAGTCAGATAGGTTTACAGAAGCATTTCAACATACCAAATTAAAAAGCTGTTAATTCATACATCTTATGACTTCAATTAATTATTCAAATGTTTAGACTTCAGTGCTGCTGATGACACTAAATTCAATGCCATGTTCATTGAGTCTGTCAATCAACTTTGTTCTGGAGAAAGCTGCTCCGGGCGTGAAGACTCCACCCCTGGAAGACAACAAGGTGAAAACAGTGCGCCAGGCCCAGCTCCAGCCCCTTCCTCTGCGAGATGACCTGCTGGGCAGCCGGCTACCAAATCAATGCAAAACTTATAAAAACCCGATTCTTGATTTCATCATGGACTGTTTTTGGTTCCATTTCTAAAACCAGCCAAGTGAGCAAGTAGCTATTATTTAAGAGGAAACTAGTACCTAGCAAACCTGTCTAGACTGGTTCAGTGATAATGAGACTGTTTCCACAAACTGGTGTGTGTGGTAGAAGGGCCACCTGGAGGGTTATCAACCCAAGTAACACTTGCGGTTTATAAAGTCAGCCCAAGACTCAGGAAGATTAAATATACACATGCATGCGTGCTAAGTCGCTTCAGTTGTGTCCAACTCTTTGCGACCCCATGGACTGTAGCCTGCCAGGCTCCTCTGGGATTCTCTAGGCAAGAATACTGGAGTGGGTTGCCAAGCCCTTCTTCAGGGGTTAGTCTCTACCTAGGGGCTAAACCCATGTCTCTGTCTCCTACACTGGCAGGTGGGTTCTTTACTACTAGTGCCACCTGGGAAGCCTCTAAATACACACGTGGACAAAACAAACTCAGGTAATCAATTATTAATGAAGCATAAACAGGACAAATAGGATGAAAAAGAAGTTTTTTTTTACATGTAATGGCTACCATTCAGAAAATGCTAGATATTTTCAAAGGGTATACAAATATCTGAAGAAAATGTAATTAAGTTTCACTTTATACAATTTTTATGTTTATTACTTACTAGTTTCAGGTCATACCTGATTTGTTTCTAAGCCTGCAAGCCTATGCTTATTTGTAAAGCTGGCCTACTTTTAGGCTAACAGCTAAATCCTCTAGTAAGATAGTGTACTTAATAATTATCTAGCCAGGATGCCATGAATCAAGGCTCTCACTGGCAGCTGGGTATCATTCAGCATGGATTAAGGGCTCCTGCCAATAACACTGAACTACAGGGACCTTTTTTTGAGTAGCTAACTTGGGATCTGAGTTATTTTTTGAAGGAACTGAAGCCAAATTACATGGCTCTCAACTTCTTTCTCCTCTCATTTCTTTCTGCACTGTTCCTAGAAGTCAGTAAGGAACTTCCTTACAATTTTAAGTTCATCTCTCTCTTTGGATCAAAGATACTGTAAACCCAATACCTGAAAACTAAACTAAAATAAGCTAAAATATAACATAAATGGAAAAGATATCTTTAAATTTGAAGAAAATCAGACTCACGCCTTAGGAAGATCAGAGGCATCATTTAGAAGAGTCATGGCGGCCTGGACCATGGCTATGGGGGTAGTTACATAGCCAGCTTCTGCAGAAAACAGGTGATCAAGAAAAAGAAAGTATCCATAAACTAGACATTCAACAGCACCGAAAAATCAAATGGTAGATTTTATATCTTAGTGTACAGAATTTCCTTAATACTCTGTTCATGAAATAACAAAAATAACAATTAACATGTATATGAAGGTGAAGTCGCTCAGTCGTGTCCGACTCTTTGCGACCCCGTGGACTGTAACCTACTAGGCTTCTCTGTCCATGGGATTCTCCAGGCAAGAATACTGGAGTGGATTGCCATTTCCTTCTCCAGGGGATCTTCCCGACCCAGGGATCGAACCCGGGTCTCCCGCATTGGAGGCAGACGCTTTAACCTCTGAGCCACCAGGGAAGCCCTGTATTAAGTGCTTTAAATCTATTAAACTCATTTAATCCTCTTAACAATCATACAAGGCTAGTACTATTTTATATCCATTTTACAGATGAGGAAACTGAGGCATAGAGAGGTTAAGCGCCTCATTCACATTCACAGAGTTAGACAGTGGTTGAACCAGAATCACATGCGGGCAGCTAGCTCAAGCCAACACTCTTACCAATGATACTAGATTTATTCATACACTGTGCAATCTTTGCAACCTCTTAGACTGCAGCCCATTCAGCTCCTCTGTCCATGGGATTCTCCAGGCAAGAATACTGGAGTAGGTTGCCATTTCCTCCTCCAGAGAATCTTCCCAACGCAGGGATCAAACCCTGGTCTCCTGCATTGCAGGCAGACTCTTTACCATCTGAGCCACCAGGGAAGCCCAACTCATACACTAAACTGACCTTTATCAATCAAATACACTAAACTTCACTTTAAAAAACAGACTCAGTTTCTTAAAGGACAACTGAGTAACTCAAAGAAGTCTAACTTTAAGAAGTAACTTTAAAAGAAGTCTATAAACCAGTAGAACATTGGTGTTTATATTCATGTCAAATAAGAACATAGCTCATCCTAAAAACCCAAGTAGAAATTAAAAAAAAAATGCAAGATGCAAAGATATCTTTGCTATTTGGCTTGATTAAAAACTGTACAACAGAGGCCCATGATCTATTAGGAAGGATGGTAATGAAACATAACTCACAGTGGGGCTGTCTCTGTATAGTTCTCTAAAATTTATAGTACTAGTTGTTGAATGTTTTGGGGTGACAGTTTTTTAACAACCTATCAAAATTTTTACCCTCCCTGGAAAAACACACATGTGTACATATTTTACAAGCAATGTCAGGGTGATCACAGACTCCAAAGAAAGCTTGGACCACAGCCTTGATTATAATTATACTACTGTTATAAGTAAAAGGCTTTAAAGTGACCCTTGAGTATAAGAGTAGAACAGATAAATATCAATCAGCCCCTTGTCTTCTTATATTAAAAATTCCATTCAGAATTACTTAATCATACTGAAAAAAAAAATCAGAGAGAGGTATACAGCAATAAAACTGAATGATACCAATAATTCCAATCATTCTTTTGACAGAATTATTTATCATTATTAACTTAAATAATTGTGTAAATTTATTTCTAAAACAAATTTTAAAAAGAAATTATGACTAGTACACCACGTTATAGCTTAAGACAATGTAAAACTCCCAAACGTTCTTAAGTCACACGTGAAATACCTGGTCCTTTCACCTGAGTACAAATTCTGATATTTGGTTTGTTCTTAACAGGGGAAACGCCTTGGCTGAATCCTTGACCAAAAAATGTCATAGTAAATGATGAAGCATCAATCTGAGGAACAGAAAGCAAAGAGTTTATTAAATAAATATGTAATTTCCTCCTTGAACACAATAAAACATTCTATCAACATTATACTTCATATAAGACATTTTTAATAGATAACATCAATATTCTATTAGATAGAATATCCTGTCATCTTTAACTAAGCATGGAACAAAAAATAATTCTTTCAAGAACCATAAATTTTGCTGACTGGTGTAATGTTCTGGGGACAGAGGTAAGTGAGGAATAAAGCTGAGTCTTAGTGAAGAATAAAGATGAATCTCAGGCTGTGGCTGAAAGAACAGCATCACTAAAACAGGCAGTTTCAGAGGAAAAGCTGGAGGTAGTTTTTATTTTAAGACAGAATATGTTACTCTGGCTTTAGATATGTTTGAGGTGAGAAGACAAAAATAGTCAGCAAGTAATGGTAATATGGGCCTAGGATATAGACACAAAACTGCTCCACTTAAAAGTATAAAAGTTTGATTCAAAATTAAATTATAGAAGATTTATCCAAGCATCTGTCATAATCACTAAACTTAGAAATAAAGTAACAAAGCCATGGTGAACAAATTTTTATTAAGTATAAACCAAGCATCAGACATTATGTTAGGCCCTGAGACATAAAGTATTTATAAAATAAAATATACGGCACTTCTAGAGCTTAGTTTAGGGGAGGGGGTAAGACTGTGTGTGTGTGTGTGTGTGTGTGAGTGTGTGTCTGTGTGTGTACACACACACACGAGATCTAGTAACAATATGAAGCATGAATTAGAAGTCCAGGGTTAGCTTAGTGGAGGGAATTATTAAATTTACTGAGCAGGAGGCCAGGGTCCTGAATTGTGTGTGTCCTCACAGCACATACCTTCTAATAGAGAAGTTTATTACAAAGAAAAGTAAAGTAGGTACCACAAAGGATAAATCATTATTTAAAGGCAAAACCAGACAAGGTGGCTATAAGAAATGAAAATTACAGCCCATATCTCTGATAAATATAAGTGCAAAATGAAAGCGAAAGTGAGTCAGTTGTATCCAACTCTTTGCGACCCATGGACTCTAGCCTGCCAGGCTCCTCTGTTCACAGAATTCTCTAGGCCAGAATACTGAAGTGGGTAGCTGGTCCCTTCTCCTGGGGATCTTCCCAACCCAGGAACTGAACCCAGGTCTCCTGCATTGAAGGGGGATTCTTTACCAACTGAAACACCAGGGAAGCCTCAGCTTCCGGTGCAAAGTCCTCAGCAAAATATTACCAAACTGGATTCAACAATACATTGAATGGACCATAAGCTATAATTAAGATCTTGCTGTCACGCTAGTAGTAAAGAACCTGCCTGTCAATGCAAGAGGCATAAAAGACCTGGGTTCGATCCCTGGGTCAGGAAGATCCCCTGGAGGAGGGCATGGCAACCCATTCCAGTATTCTTGCCTGGGGAATCCCATGGACAGAGGAGCCTGGTGGGCTACTGTCCATAGGGTTGCAAACAGTTGGACACAACTGAAGTGACTTCGCACAGCACAGAGCCGCACATACTATGCTTAAGTGGGATTTAGTTTAGGGATGCAAACATGTTCAACATCCACAAGTAAGTCAGTGTGATATTCCACATTAACAAAATAAAGGATAAAAATCATATAATCATCTCAAACACAGGAAAAGCACTTGACAAAATTCAACATCCATTTATAATAAAAAGTCTCAACAAAGTGTGTATATAGAGGGGACATATTTCAACATAATAAAGACCATATATGACAAACCCATAGCCAACAGCATACTCAATGGTGAAAAGTTGAGAGCTTTTCTGAAAGCTTTTCTTCTAAGATCAGAAACAAGGCAAGAGCACCCACTCTTGCCACTTCTATTCAACACAGTATGTGGCAGTCCCAGTCACAACCATCAGACAAGAAACAGAAAACAAGGAATCTAAATTGGAAAGTAAAAAGTAAAATTGTCACTGTATGCAGAGGTCATGGTATTACATATAGAATATCCTAAAGATCCCACAAAAAAACTATTAAAACTAATAAATGAACTCAGTAAAGTTGCAGGATATAAATACAAAGTTAACATACAGAAGTTTATTGCATTTCTATATATTAACAACAATCAGAAAGAGAAATTAAGAAAACAATCTTATTTACAATCAAAAGGAGTAATACCAAGAAATAAATCTAATCAAGGATGTAAAATACTTTGTGCTCAAGAAACTATGACACTAATGAAAGAAACTGAAGATGACACATAGAAATATATACCATGCTCTTGGATTGTAAGAACTAATATTGTTAAAATGACAATATTACCCAAGAAAATCTACACAGTCAATGCAATACCTATCAAAATACCAATGGCATTTTTCACAGAATGAGACCAAATAATTCTTAAATTTGAAGTCAAAAGACCTCAGAGTCAAAGTAATCCTGAGAAAGAATAACAAAGCTGGAAGTATCATCTTCTCTAATTTCAAATTACAGTACAAAAGTACAGTAATCAAAAGAGTATGGTACTGAGAACTCCCTGGTGGTACAGGGGTTAGAACGCCACGTTTCCACTGCAGGAAGCATGGGTTCAGTCTCTGGTTGGGGAACTAAGATCCTGTAAGCTGTGCAGCATGGCCAAAAAAACCCCAAAACCAGTATAGCACTGGCACACACACACACAAAAAAACAGACACATAGATCAATGGAACAGAATAGAGAGCTCAGAGATAATCCCACACTTACATGTTCAATTAATCTACAACAGAGGAGGCACGAACATACAACGGGAAAGACAGTCTCTTTAATAAACTGTGTTGGGAAAATTGGAGAGCTACATGCAAAAAAATCAAACTGGACTACTGTTTCACAACATATAGAAAAATAAACTCAAAGTGGATTAAGAACTTAAATGTAAGACTTGAAACCACAAAACTCCTGAGAGGAAAACGTAGGTAGTATGCTCTTTGACACCAGTCTTAGTATTTTACTGGATGTCTTCTTAGGAGAAACAAAAGCAAAAATAAACAAGTGCAACTACATTAAACTGAATTTTGCACAGTGAAACTGTCAACAAAACAAAAAGACTGCCTACTGAATGGAAGAAGAAATTTGTAAAAAATGTATCCAATAAGGAGTTAATACTTAAAATATACAAAAATATATACAACTCAACCAAACAATCTGATTAAAAATGGGCCTGAATAGACATTTTCCAAAAAATACATACAGGTGACTAACAAAACATGCTCAGTATCAGTAATCAGCAGGGAAATGCAAATCATACAATCCAGCAAGTCCACTTTCAGATATTTATTTGAAGCAAACCAAAACACTAATTTGAAAAAATATATGCACCCCCATGTTCACCACAGCATTATTTACAATAGCTGAGACACGGAAACAACCTAAATGTCACTGATGTGCAAAGAAAATGTAGTGAGTATGTGTGTGTGTGTGTGTATGTACACACACACACACAGAGATATTATTCAGCCATAAAAAAGAATGAAATCCTGCCACCTGTGATGACATGGATGGACTTCAAGTAAAGTAAGACAAAGATAAATACTGTATGTTCTCTCACTGGTGAGAATGCAAATGGGTACAGCCACCATAGAAAACAGGATGGAGGTTCCTTAAAAAAACTAAAAACAGAGCTACCATATGATCCAGCAATCCCACTCCTGGCCATATATCCAGAAAAAAGGAAAACTTTAATTCAAAAGATAAATGCATGCCAATGTTCATAGCAGCCCTATTTATAATAGCCAAGACATGGAAATAATCCAAGTGCTCATCAACAGACAACTGGTTGAAGGAGATGTGATATGTATGGTGATGGTGGTGGTGGTGGTTTAGCTGCTAAGTCGTGTCCAACTCTCACGACTCCATGGACTGTAGCCCACCAGGCTCCTCTGTTCATAGGATTTTCCAGGAAAGGATACTGGAGTGGATTGCCATTTCCTTCTCCAGGGGATCTTCCCGACCCAGGAAACGAACCTGGATTTCCTGCATTGCAGGTAGATTCTTTACGGACTGAGCTATGAGGGAAGCCCCTAATATGTATATATACAATGAAATATTAGTTATAAAAAAAGAATGAAATATTGCTGTTTGAAGCAACACAGATGGACCTAGAGAATACCATACTAAGTGAAGTAAGTCAAACAGAGAAAGACAATTATATGATATCATTTATATGTAGAATTTTAAAAGTGATACAAAATATAAACAAATTCAGACATAGAAAACAAATTTATTGTTACCAAAGAGGAAAGGGGGGCAGATAAATTAAGAGTAGGGGATTAACAACTACAAACTACTACACACAGAATAGATCAGCAACATGGATTTACTGTATAACAGAAGGAACTATATCCAATACCTTGTAATAACCTATAATGGAAAATAATGTGAAAAAAAAATATATGTATAACTAAGTTTGGAGGTGATGGAATTCCAGTTGAGCTATTTCAAATCCTGAAAGATGATGCTGTGAAAGTGCTTCACTCAATATGCCAGCACATTTGGAAAACTCAGCAGTGGCCACAGGACTGGAAAAGGTCAGTTTTCATTCCAATCCCAAAGAAAGGCAATGCCAAAGAATGCTCAAACTACCACACAATTGCACTCATCTCACATGCTAGTAAAGTAATGCTCAAAATCCTCCAAGCCAGGCTTCAGCAATACGTGAACCGTGAACTCCTTGATGTTCAAGCTGGCTTTAGAAAAGGCAGGGGAACCAGAGATCAAATTGCCAACATCCGCTGGATCCTGGAAAAAGCAAGAGAGTTCCAGAAAAACATCCATACAGTGGAATAATACTCAAAAATAATAAAGAAATGAACACAGGCCACTAAAAGACATGAACTCAAATTCATATTACTGAATCAAAGAAGACAGTTTGAAAAGGCTGCATTGTATCTATTTCAAATGTATGACATTCTGGAACAGGCAAAACTAAAGATACAATGAAAAGATCAGTGGTTTCCAGTAGTTTGTGGAGAGATAGAAACAGGTGGAGTACAGGAGACATTTAGGATGACGAAACTATTCTATATGATACTGTAATGGTACTTACTTGACATGCATTTTTCAAAAGCCATAGAACTATTCACAAAGGATGAACCCTAACTGCAGTCTTTAGTTAGTGAAGTACCATTATGATTCATAATTTGTAACAAATATGCCAGATTTAATTATCGAAAATGGCAGATTTAATTATAGAAAAAAAAATGACTGAGGAGGGGTGCAGGGGAGAATGCAGGAACTCTTCTGCACTTTCTGCTCAATTTTTCTGTAAACCTTAAAGTGCACCAAAATAAAGTAAATTAAAATACAGAAGTTGGGCTTCCCTGGTGGTCCAGTGGTTAAGAATCAAAAATGGCAGATTTAATTATAGAAAAAAAAATGACTGAGGAGGGGTGCAGGGGAGAATGCAGGAACTCTTCTGCACTTTCTGCTCAATTTTTCTGTAAACCTTAAAGTGCACCAAAATAAAGTAAATTAAAATACAGAAGTTGGGCTTCCCTGGTGGTCCAGTGGTTAAGAATCTGCCTGCCAATGCAGGGAACACAAGTTTCATCCTTGGTTTGAGAAGACTCCATATGCCACCAGACAGCTGAGCTCATTTGCCACAACTACTGAACCCACACACCGTAGAGTCAGGAGCTGCAAGAAGAGAAGCTACCTCAATGAGAAATGAGGGCACTGCTTCTACTTGCAGCTAGAGAAAGCCCACATGCAAAAAATGACTACAGGGAGGCCTGGCATGCTGCGATTCATGGGGTCACAAAGAGTCAGACACCACTGAGCGACTGAACTGAACTGACCTTTATATAATGGTCTCATGCTTCTCCACTGAACTTTATGTCTGTATATACTCTTGAACCTAAGACAGAACTAAGAAGAAAGCTGGTGCCAACTATTTCTTTTATTTAAAACCAGAAAAGAGCTTGTCAGAATATAACTTTTATGACAAACATGTTTACTGATATTGTGAAAGAGTACCTATGACTTAAATAGAAAATGAACATAAGTAGATAATAATAAGCATAATAGATAATGAACAGCACAGGGAAGACCCCTTGTACTCAAAAACTTCCTGCTCTTCCCTACATAAAGGACCTCTTTACTTATAAATATAATCCATAACACTTGCTTTCTTTTTCCTGAATAATTCAGAATTATTTGCTAGAATTTATCTGCAATGAAGAGAGGAATAATTATAATCTAAAGTGTATTTAGTTTTTCTTCCAGATATAGAAACAATTGGTGATAAATTTCCAGTTATCACTGAAGAAAGGACTGGTGTGCCACCCCGGTGCCACAGCTCAGTTTTCGAGACCATTATACCATCATTGTGTCTATGGGAGACCTTCTTGGACTCAGAGGCTAATTATTTGCTGAAGTAAATGCTTGTTGTTTGTCCCAATATTTTACAGACTAGTAACATTCAAAGAATTGAAAAATATTTCCAGCTTACTTTTTAAGAACACACCAAAAAAGTAGTTGTTTGAATATGATTTACACCTGCTAAAAATAAGGTGACCCTGTTTACCATCCAAACTGAAGCACTTTGGAGCCTAAGAGAGGATTATTTATAAGTTTGCTAAGAAAATAGGCATAAACTAAGACTGTCCCAGGAAAAATGGCTTCTACATTCACCCTACTCATAAATACACTTTTGCCACAATACCAAGGAAAGGTAATTTGTGCTGTGAAGTATATTATTCCTCTAAGAGTACCATGGTTTTCATCAAAATTTTGCAGTCTTTTACTGTCTACAGTATTTTCTCCTGCCTGCTGGAATCTAAATGTCAATCCAATGAATAGAACTCACAAATATGCAAAACAGAAAACTCAAAATCTGACCTGTCCAACATCAGAACTTGACCTCTTTCAATGCTCTGTCAATCCCACCCCAAACAACAGTGAGAAACAGAATCAATGGTTTTGTCTAGACAGTATCAATCAATGTCATCCCTCAAAAAAATGAACAAGCATGGAAACTAATAGTGAGAAAGTGAACTTGAAGTGCTCACAATTAACTCATTGCATGTATCACCATACAGAGAAGCTCAAAAATATATGGCTATTATAAATCCATAAGCCTTGCATAGACAGAACCCCTAAAAACTGTTCTGATTCTAGAATTTGAATCTTTAGGGAAAAAAAGAATAGAGTAAAAAAAAAATTATCCCACGTAATTGAATTTAGAACAGAGACCTTGTTCTGTAATAGAAAAGAAAAAAGACATTGAGTGTGAGATGCTTTTGCCTTGAGACCTCAGGGAAACAGGAAATTACTTCATTCATTTCAGATGACACTTCTGTTCAAATGAATGTGTATAGGTCTTAAGAACTAAGGTGCTCCTGGGACCCAGATAAAAGAAGGCAAAGGCTACTTTCTTCTGGGTAGCCTGCCCTTCTGTGATGGGAAAGAAGAGAGACAATATCCCCATCTAAATCAGGCACTTCCAGTATCTTTGTACTAAAGAAGGCATAAAAGACTGGTCAAGGTCAACCTTTGGTTTGACTTACACTCAATATCAGTTGTTGCTATTCCAGGGTCTGGCTGATGATAGAATATTATAAAAATAATTTCTGGGGAAAAGATAACTGAATCACTAGAGCTTAGTTAATGTTCTTCACCAAAGGCTTGTGTGGCCACCTGATGTGAAGAACTGACTCCTTTGAAAAGACCCTGATGCTGGGAAAGACTGAAGGTGGGAGGAGAAGGGGACAACAGAGGATGAGGTGGTTGGATGGCATCACTGACTCAATGGACATGAGTTTGAGTAGACTCCGGGAGTTGGTAATGGACTGGGAGGCCTGGCATGCTGCAGTCCATGGGGTCGCAAAAGTCGGACACGACTGAGCGACTGAACTGAACTGAACTAAACTGAAGTTGTGTCTGACTCTCTGCTACTCCATGGACTGTAGCCCACCAGGCTCCTCTGTCCATAGGGATTCTCCAGGCAAGAATACTGGAATGGGTTGTCATGCCCTCCTCCAGGGCATCTTCCCAACCCAGGAATCAAACCTGTGTCTCATGTCTCCTCATTGGCAGGCAGGTTCTTTACCACTAGTTCCACCTGGCAAGCCCCCACAAAAGGCTTACATACTTTCAATTCTGTAGTCAGAGAGTTTTCAACCTAGAAAAATCTGAATTTGCAGAGTAAGAGTATTACCATGTTCTCCTTTGTAAGAAGAAGCTTAAATACAAATAGATTTTGTGGTTTACCTAAGATTACCCTGAGTGGGTGGCAGAGCTAAGGATGCACAATACAAGTACCTTCTGTTTTGTTAGACTACTGAGAAGTGAAGGATATTTTAGGCATTTCAAGAACAAAGTGTTACCACAATGTTTTTGGTAAAGAGTACACAGTATGTTTTAACATATCATGTTGACCATTGATTCACAAAGTGTGCATCAGCGTCTCTGGGGAACTTATTAGAAATGCAAAAATTTTGCCTCCCTCCCAACCAGATCTCCATGTTAGTTGCTCAGTCAAGTCCACTCTTTGAGACCCCATGTACTGTAACCCTCCAGGCTCCTCTGTCCATGAAATTCTCCGGGCATGAATACTGGAGTGGGTAGACATTCCCTTCTCCTGTAATGCAGGAGACCCGGTTTGATTCCTGAGTCAGGAAGATCCCCTGGAGGAGGGCATGGCAACCAACTCCAGTATTCTTGCCTGGAGAATTCCGTGGACAGAGGAGCCTAGAGGGCTACAGGCCATGGGGTCTCAAAGAATTGGACACAACTGAACAACTAAAACACACTTTTTCCCCCCAGACATTTCAAGTTAATGAATTTAGCTTTTTTGTATGTATGGGAAGATGCAAAAGTCTGGGCTCATTGAAATCATTCCTTTGACATACACCTCAGCTATGGGGGCCAATATTCTGTGTTTTCCCATCCTGAGTCTCCTCAGAAACATTGGCAGGTTGCTGCAGTGGCTGAAGGCATGATGGTAGGCATCCTGTTTCTATCTTGAATTCCCTCGGGGCTCACCGTCAAGGCAGCTATAATATGATGGCTTGATGGCGGCAACATCCTTTGTTTCCTGATACAGGGGACAACACTTTTTTATTGACAGAAACAATGTGCAAGTATTGTATATGCCTTCTATGACCAAAGGTATACTGTTTTTAATGTAAAAAAATCTGACCATCAGAGCAAAAAGGAATCACTACTACAATTCTACCTGAAACTTAATTTGGGAAGGTTTCTTCTAGCAATATGTAGAATACATCTGGTCATTGCTAGCTGATATGATTGAATCTATTTCAAGAAATCCCATATGTGAGCAGTAGCAACATCAGTATCAGACACTCATCAATATGCTATAATTGTCCAAGAAAAGAAACTTCAGTTTCCATTGTGGGCAGTCAATTAACTTTTATGAGTTCTTGTGACACCAATATAACCTCTGATTCC
Organism: Cephalophus harveyi; assembly: GCA_006410635.1. NCBI lineage: Eukaryota > Metazoa > Chordata > Mammalia > Artiodactyla > Bovidae > Cephalophus > Cephalophus harveyi. The sequence goes on from SJYT01067672.1 coordinate 411,334, forward strand.
ACCCTCAAGAGCTCATATAACAACATTGAGTATAATCAACCTGAAAAAAATTAACTTTGATAACCAAGGAAACACAAAAACCAGTGGTTTTAAATAGGAAATTGAATACATGAATTTATAATTTTACTTAGCAATTCAAAATGAAAGGTCAAACCATATCCCTGGGCCAGGAAGTAGGAATGACTGTTGCTAAAGTGTAATTTAATAAGTGAATAAATGGCCAGATGATCTTGCAGTCATGGTAACTGATTTCTCTGTGACGATACTGAAAACAGATTTGCTGGAGAAAGCAAAAGCTCTCATTTTATTTATGCAGTCTAGATTGCACATAAGACAAAACATTAGGACATAAACAAGCATTTGCCACTAACATTTACAATATATGCTGTTGAGAAAATGATACTTAGGATGTCTCAAGCAATGATGCACACTTTATTAACCATTGTTCTCTCTGATTATTTTTTTCAAAGCAGTAAATAGGCATATATTAAACTAAAAAAGCATAAAATTTTCAAACATGAATCCCAAGCTAGATTTCTGAATCTGCTGATATTAGAAGCAAATCTGTGGGACAGTGAGCTTACCTATAACACAAAGGCTTTTGATTAGATTTTAGAAAAGACAATGATGAAAGGTATTAATAGATTTGAACATTCAAATAGGCCACATAGAGAAAGAAGCATACTTCTCACATTATAATGTCATCTAAACAATTACTACATTCAGTTCAGTTCAGTTGCTCAGTCATGTCTGACTCTTTGCAACCCCATGAATCACAGCACGCCAGGCCTCCCTGTCCATCACTAACTCCCAGAGTTTACTCAAACTCATGTCCATCGAGTCGATGATACCATCCAGCGATCTCATCCTCTGTCGTCCCCTTCTCCTCCTGCCCCCAATCCCTCCCAGCATCAGGGTCTTTTCCAAGGAGTCAACTCTTCCCAGTATGCATATACAATTTATATGTGAAGTGAAAGTCACCCAGTCATGTCTGACTCTTTGCAACCCCATAAACAGTAGCCTGCCAGTCGTCTCTGTCCATTAAATTGTCCAGGCCAGAATAACTATTCTCTTCTCCAGGGAATCTTCACAACCCAGGGACTGAACACAGGTCTCCCACATTGCATGCAGATTCTTTACCCTCTGAGCCACCTATCAGTTCAGTTCAGTTAAGTCGCTCAGTCGTGTCCGACTCTTTGCGACCCCATGAATCGCAGCACGCCAGGCCTCCCTGTCCATCACCATCTCCTGGAGTTCACTCAGACTTACATTCATATATACCCTTAAATCAAATATCTATAAATTAAATACATATGTATATTCACATATATAATATGTATATGGCAATATATAATTTGCCTTGAAACCCCCTGAACAGCATGAAAAGGCAAAAAGATAGGACACTGAAAGATGAACACACCATCTCCTGGAGTTCACTCAGACTTACATTCATATATACCCTTAAATCAAATATCTATAAATTAAATACATATGTATATTCACATATATAATATGTATATGGCAATATATAATTTGCCTTGAAACCCCCTGAACAGCATGAAAAGGCAAAAAGATAGGACACTGAAAGATGAACTCCCCGGGTGGTAGGTGCCCAGTATGCTACTGGAGATCAGTGGAGAACTAACTCCAGAAAGAATGAAAAGATGGAGCCAAAGCAAAAACAACACCCAGCTGTGGATGTGCCTGATGATAGAACCAAAGTCCGATGCTGTAGAGAACAATATTGCATAGGAACCTGGAATGTTATGTCCATGATTCAAGGCAAACTGTGAGTGGTCAAACAGGAGATGGCAAGAGTGAACGTTGACATTTTAGACATTTAGACATGGGTGAATTTAGACATTTAGACGTAGGTGAACTTAACTCAGATGACCATTATATCTACTACTGTGGGCAAGAAACCCTTAGAAGAAATGGAGTAGCCATCAGAGTCAACAAAAGAGTCTGAAATGCAGTACTTGGATGCAGTCTCAAAAATGACACAGTGACTTCTGTTCATTTCCAAGGCAAACCATTCCATATCTCGGTAATCCAAGTCTATGCCCTGATCAGTAACGCTGAAGAAGCTGAAGTTGAACAGTTCTATGAAGACCTACAAGACCTTCTAACACCCAAAAAAAGATGTCCATTTCATTATAGGGGACTGGATGCAAAATTAGGAAGTCAAGAAACACTTGGAGTAACAGACAAATTTGGCCTTGAAGTACACAAAGAAGCAGGGCAAAGGCTAATAGACTTTTGCCAGGAAAATTCACTGGTCATAGCAAACACCCTCTTCCAACAACACAAGCAAAGACTCTACACATGGACATCACCAGATGGTCAATACCAAAATCAGATTTCTTTGCAGCCAAAGATGGAGAAGCTCTATACAGTCAGCAAAAGCAAGACTGGGAGCTGACTGTGGCTCAGATCATGAACTCTTTATTACCAAATTCAGACTGAAATTGAAGAAAGTAGGGAAAACCACTAGACCATTCACGTATGACCTAAATAAAATCCTTTACGATTATACAGTGGAAGCGACAAATAGATTCAAGGGATTAGATCTGACAGAGTGCCTGAAGAACTATGGATGGAGGTTCATAACATTGTTCAGGAGACAGGGATCAAGGAAGTACTCTTTTCCATCTCCAAGGAAAAGAAATGAAAAAAGGCAAAATGGTTGTCTGAGGAGGACTTACAAATAGCTGAGAAAAGAAGTAAAAGGCAAAGGAGAAAAGGAAAGATATACCCATTTGAATGCAGACTTCCAAAGAATAGCAAGGAAAGATAAGAAAGCCTTCCCTGGTAATCAGAGCAAAGAAATAGAGGAAAACAATAGAATGAGAAAAACTAGATATCTCTTCAAGAAAAGTAGAGATAGATACCAAGGGAACATTTCTTGCAAAGATGGACAAAATAAAGGACAGAAATGGTATGGACCTAACAGAAGCAGAAGATATTTAAAAAGGGAGTAAGAATACACAGAAGAACTATACAAAAAAGATCTTCATGACCCAGATAACCACGATGGTATGGTCAATTACCAGGCCAGACCTCCTGGAATGTGAAGTCAAGTGGGCCTTAGAAAGCATCACTACAAACAAAGCTAGTGGAGGTGATGAAATTTCAGTTGAGCTATTTCAAATCCTAAAAGATGATGCTGTGAAAGTGCTGCACTCAATATGCCAGCAAATTTGAAAAACTCAGCAGTGGCCACAGGACTGCAAAAGGTCAGTTTTCATTCCAATCCCAAAGAAAGGCAATGCCAAAGAATGCTCAAACTATTGCCCTCATCTCACATGCTAGCAAAGTAATCCTCAAAATTCTCCAACCCAGGCTTCAAGAGTATGTGAACCGTGAACTTCCAGATGTTCAAGCTGGATTTAGAAAAGGTAGACAAAGCGGAGATCAAATTGCCAACAACTGTTGGATCATCAAAAAAGCAAGAGAATTCCAGAAAAACCTCTACTTCCTCTTTATTAACTGTGCCAAACTTTGACTGTGTAGATCACAACATACTGTGGAAAATTCTCCAAGAGATGGGAATACCAGATCACCTAACTTACCTCCTGAGAAACCTGTATGCAGGTCAGGATGCAACAGGTAGAACTGCACATGGAACAACAGACTGGTTCCAAATTGGGAAAGGAGTACGTCAAGAATGTATATTGTCACCCTGCTCATTTAACGTTTATTCAGAGGACATTATGCAAAATGCCAGGCTAGATGAAGCAGAAGCTGTAAACAAGATTGCTGGGAGAAATATCAATAACCTCAGATACACAGATGACCCCATCCTTATGGCAGAAAGTGAAGAAGAATTAAAGAGCCTCTTGATGAAAGTGAAAGAGGAGAGTGAAAAAGTTGGCTTAAAACTCAGCATTCAGAAAACAAATATCATGGCATCTGGTCCCTTCATGAGAAATAGATGGGGAAACAGTGAGAGACTTTACTTTTGAGGGCTCCAAAATCACTGCAGATGGTGACTACAGCCATGAAATTAAAAGACACATGCTCCTTGGAAGAAAAGCTATGATCAGTCTAGACAGCATATTAAAAAGCAGAGACATTACTTTGCCAGCAAAGGTCCGTCTAGTCAAAGCTATGGTTTTCCAGCAGTCATGTATGGATGTGAAAGTTGGACTATCAAGAAAGCTGAGTGCTGAAGCATTGATGCTTTTGAGCTGTGGTGTTGGAGAAGAATCTTGTGAGTCCCTTGGACTGCAAGGAGATCAAACCCATCAATCCTAAAGGAAATCAGTCCTGAATATTATTCATTGGAAAGACTGATGCTGAAGCTGAAACTCCAAAACTTTGGCCACTTAATGCAAATACTGACTCATTGGAGAAGACCCTGATGCTGGGAAAGATTGAAGGCTGGAGAAGGGGACAACAGAGGATGAGATGATTGGATGGCATCACCGACTTGATGGACATGAGTTTGAGTAAACTCTGGGAGTTGATGATGGACATGGAGGCCTGGCATGCTGCAGTCCATGGGGTTGCAGATAGTCAGATACAACTGAGCAACTGAACTGAACTGAATTGAATATACATATATCAGTTCAGTTCATTTCAGTCACCCAGTCGTGTCCGACTCATGTATTCTTACTTGTAAAGGAGAGTGCCACTTGTTGTTGTTTAGTTGCTAAGGTGTTCATGCTATGCATTCAAAGACCCCATCCCTTCCTCTTTTAAGTAAGTTCTCATGGAATGCTTTGCAGAATAAAGATTTTCTGACTGAAAGATGAGGTACTTCCTTCAGTGGTTGTAGAGATAAGAGGGCAAAAGAGAGATGAAAAAAATTTTAAATATTGAAAAATCTGTATATTCACAGGAATATTCCAGTCAAGAAGAAGAAACTTGTGATGCAAAAGAGAATGAAACTGTAAGACAACTAAGAATAAACAGATTTCATACAGGAGGTGCCTTGTATATCATGTCTGCTGCTGCTGCTGCTGCTAAGTCACTTCAGTCGTGTCCAACTCTGTGCGACCCCATAGACGGCAGCCCACCAGGCTCCCCAGTCCCTGGGATTCTCCAGGCAAGAACACTGGAGTAGGTTGCCATTTCCTTCTCCATAGTTTACAGAAAATGAACCTGAATTTTAAAAATTTCTGTAACTTCCCCATATAAATTTAGCTTAGAGTCAGGAATAATTCTAGAACTCTCACACAATCTTTGTTTGAATGTGCTTTTAGTTATATGAGCAACAGTTTTTTGCTTTGCTTTGTTAACTTTCTGAGTCCCTGAGGTACTAGTGTGATATGATATGATATTTCTGAGGCAGGAAAACAAACCACTATATCCTAAGGCATTCATTTCTCCACTAGGGCCTGGTATAACTACAAAACTCCACTGATTAGGTTCCTAAAGGCAGAATTCCTTTGAAAAGGAAATTTCCTCTGGTCTACTTCAACCTGAAAAGGGTAATCAACTTTGAAACTACAAAGATAATGTTCCTTTAAGCAAGTTTATTCCATAAATAAATATATCAGATTTCTTAGTCAAAATTTTTCTCCCTGAAAAATAAAGTATGATAATTCCATGAAACAAAACTAATTAGACACATTAAAAAAATAATTTTTTCATGCTCCAAAAAACCCTGGGAGAAGATTCATGGGCCTTTGGAACATGAGGAAAAAGAAGAATCATTTTACAAAATGGAGGCAAAGCAAGTGACCTGACTATAGCAATTAGATTAAAATTATTCATAAAACAAAAACTATGGAATCAGGTAAATTTGAGACATATTTTCTGTTTTTACAGAACTTAGGCAGAAGCTAAACAAGCCATCCAGTAGTTAGTACAGAGCCACTGTATGTACAGCAAAGGAAACCACAAATAAAACAAAAAGACAGCCTAGATCTAGGAGAAAATATTTGCAAATGATGAGACTAACAACAGCTTAATTTTCAAAGCATACAGGCAGTTCATATAACTCAACAACAAAAAAACAAACAATTCAATCAAAAAATGGGCAGAAGACCTAAGTAGACATTTCCCCAAGGAAGACATCCATATGACCAACAAACACAAAAAAAGATGCTCATCATTGGTAATTATTAGAGAAATGCAAATCAAAACTACAGTGAGGTGCCACCTCACACAGGTCAGAATGGTCATCATTAAAAGTTCTATAAATCATAAATGCTGTAGAGGGTGTGGAGAAAAGGGAACTCCTTTGTAAATTGGTACAGACATTATGGAAAAGGGTATAGAGGTTCCTCAAAAAACTAAGAATTGCCATATGATCCAGCATGCCCACTCTGGAGCATATACCCAGATAAAACTATAATTCCAAAAGATACCTGTACGCCTATGTACATAACAGCACTATTTACAATACCCAAGACATAGAAACAACCTAAATGTCCATCAACAGATGACTTGATGTGGTGTGTGTACACATACAATGGAATATTGTTGTTGTTTAGTCACTAAGTTCTGTCCAACTCTTTTGTGACCCCGTGGACCAAGCTCATCTGTTCATGGGATTTTCCAGGCAAGAATACTGGAGTTAGTTGCAATTTCCTTCTCCAGGGGATCTTCCTGACCCGGGATTGAACTCCAGTCTCCTGCATTGCAGGCATGCAATAAGGATATGAAAAAATCCTTAACAATTTTAGCATATTAATTTGGCAAGTGGTGTTTATTTTAGGAATATAAAGTTGGCTTCACATCTGAAAATCAGTATGTCAGCACAAATGGGCTTCCCTGGTGGCTCAGACGGTAAAGCATCTGTCTGCAATGCAGGAGACCCGAGTTTGATCCCTGGATTGGGAAGATCCCCTGGAGAAGGAAATGGCACCCTACTCCAGTATTCTTGCCTGGAAAATCCCATGGACGGCAGAGCTACTGTCCATGGGGTCGCAAAGAGTCGGACACAACAGAGTGACTTAACTTCACAATAACAGGTTAAAGGGAAAAGTCACATGGTCATCTCGTCAGATACAGAAAGGACTTGACAGAATTATACACCAGGCTTACAAAAATTCACAGCAAATTTGAAATAGCACAGAATTTCCTCAGTCTGATAAACTGTACATATTAAAAAACCTACATCTTACTTAATGGTGCAACACTGAACATTTTTCATATTAACATTAGGAATAAAGAGGGTATCTACTTTCATCATTTCTATTCAACACCTTACACGGTCTTATATAGTACAACTATATAAGACAAGAAAAATATAAAGTACATTAAAAAGTAAAATTGTCTCTATTTGCAGATGTGATTTTTTTATGTAAAAGTACCTTAGGTAATCTATGAAACAACTACTAAGTGAATTTAGCAAGTTCTCCACACAAGGCAATATGCACAAACAATTTATTTCTAAATACTTACACCGTGTGTGCATGTGTGTATGTGTATGTATGTGTTAGTCAGTCATGTCTGATTGTTTGCAACCCTATGGACTATAGCCCACCAAGCTCCTCTGTCCATGGAACTGTCCAGGTGGGAATACTGAAGTGGGTTGCCATGCACTCCTCTAGGGGACTCTTCCAACCCAAGGACCGAACCTGGGTCTCCTGCACTAGTAAGTGGATTCTTTATTGTCTGAGCCACCAGGGAAACTCTACACTTGCACTATACCGATAAAAAATAAAATTCAAAACTTCTACTTACAATAACATCTAAACAAAATATTTAGGAATAAATTTAACAATATATCTGAAGGCTTATACACTGAAAACTACAAAGCATTGCCTTGAGAAATTAAGGACCTAGGTAAATGAAGGGAATATTAAATTCATGGATTGAAACGCTTATTACTGTTAAGCTACTAATTCTCTCCAAAATAGATTGGAATACACTCTAATTACAATCCCAGAAGGATTTTTATCAAAATTATCAATCTATTTCTAAAATTCAAATGGAATTGCAAACAGACTATATTAGTCAAAGAGATTTTGACAAAATGATTGGAAGGCACATTAAGGTAGAGTAATTAAGATATTGTACTGGCATAAGGATCAAACAGAAGGGATAGTACAGACGTAAACCTATTTACACAATAGACTTCAAAGAAGACAAAAGTGTTCAATAAGATAATAAACATCTTTTCAATGAAAATTGCTGAAACAACTGGCTATCCACATGGAAAAAGCTAACATCAACACTTACCTTACACCATACTGAAAAATTAACACAAAATGGACATACTATAAATGTTAAAGTTATAGACCAAAATGTAAATCTAAGTCCATAAAACATCTAGAAGAAAACATATCTTTGCAGTCTGGGGTAAGGCAAAGGTTTCTTAGAGTGCAGAAAGCAATAGCAACAAAAGAAAAAGTGTTACAATTCTGTCAGTCAAGACTGTATTAGAAAATGAAGAGACAAGCCACCAATGCAGAGAATATATTCACAATATATCTAGCAAAAGATCTGTATACAGAATATAGAACGAATGCCAACAACTCAATGACAAAAAGACAGTCTTATTTAAAAATGAAGGAAAAAGTTTGACACCTCACTAAGATTCCCAAATGGCATATAAGTATGTGAAAAAAAGCTCTGCAAGTTAACCAAGAGAATGCAAACTGCAACACAACCTACCACAATGGTTGCAACTTAAAATACTGACAATACTAAATGTTAACAAGGATGTGAAACACCTGAAATATTCATACATTATTGGTGGAAATATGAAATGGTACAACCACTTTGGGAAAAATTTGGCAGTTTTTTATATATATGTCCTGTTGTCTAGTATGTAAACCCAGCAATTTCCAAAAAAGAAAAAAATACATGAACATTTATATCCATAAAGAAACTGGTGCACAAATGTTTATAACAGTTTGATTCATTGGCAAGAAAACAGATGAAGAAACTGTGGTACATTCATGTGATGGATTATTGCTTAGCAATTAAAAAGAATGAAGTTCTTATGCATGCAAAATGTGGGAAAATCTTAAATTTATGCTGAGTGAAAGAAGCAAAATACAAAAGAGTATTTATATAAGATTCCATTTATCAGGAGAGGCAGGAACCGCGGTCTTCAGCGCTTTGTAAGAAGGGGCCGCGGGAGGCGCGGACTGCAAAGACTCGACCAGAGCGCCCGCCCCGCGCACATCCAGCATCTGCCACTAACAAGTTGGGGGCTGGGCTGGGAGAGGCGGGCACCGCGGACTGCAGCGCTTGGTAAGAACAGGCCACGGGAGGCGCGGACTGCAAAGACTCGGGCCGGAACGCCCGCCCAGCGCGCATCCAGAAGGCCCACGAGAGACCAAAGCGAACTAACTTGGGCTAGCAATCCAGACTGTGGAATAGCTAACACGCAAAACGCCCAAACATAAGACACCACCAGGACTGCGCACAGAACAAAGGACGGAACGGAAATAGCCGGCTGCAGACCATCCCCCTCCGGTGACAGGCAGAGAGAGGCTTAAGGGCTGGAAGGGGGCAATCGCAGCCCAAGAGAGTCATTACCTACCAAAATGCAAGCAGGCTTATTTGCTAACTAAGACTTCTGGGGGGTTCTGGACGGTCATCGTCCCTGTGAGAGGGAACGCCAGCAGTGCACCCACAGGTCTGAGCAGCAGGGAAAGGCGACCAGTCGCAGCAATCGCGCTCGCCAAACTCCTGAGCTTATCGGACCTGGGAAGCGCACAGAACACAGACCCAGCCAAATATGCGCCTCTGAAGGCTACCTGAACGCCGACCCTGAGCGGCTTAGACCGGAGAGCCTAGGGCTGGCCATAGATGGGACCCCGCAGAGCAACTTAGAGCCTAAGCGGTGTGCGCAGTGAGCAGGGGAAAGAAAAGCGCGGATAAGACACTACAAGCACACGCCAGTAGCATTTGTATGCAATATCCCTCCCTCTCCACAGCGCGACTGAAGCATTCTTTTTTTTTTTTTTTTTAAGTTGATGTTAGTGCATGAATTTTTTTTCTTCCTTTTTTTTCTGTGTTTTTTTAACTTTCTTAAATTTTAAATCCTCTATTTCTATAATTTTTATTTTTATAACATATCATTACTTTTCACAAAGAGAGAGACCCTATTTTTAAAGCAAACGCCGTATATAGTCTTTATGTGGTTGATGTTGTTTTTTAATAACTCTTGTGGGTTTTTTTTTTTTTCCTCCTTTTGCTTTCTATTTTTTTTTCTTTTCTTTCTTTCTTTCTTTACTTTTCTTCTTCGTCTGCTCCCTTTCTTTAATATTGTAAATTTGAAAATCCAATCTCTACTCCAAATTTTTTTAACCTTTGCTTTTTGGTATTTGTTGTCAATTTTGTACATTTAAAAACCCAATCTTCAGTATCCAATTTCACCCGAGAGCAAGATTACTGGCTTGACCACTCTCTCCTCCTTTGGATCCTCCTTTTTCTCCACCAGGTGCCCTCTACCTCTTCCTGCCCCCTTCTCTTCCCTACCCAACTCTGTGAATCTCTGTGTGTTCCAGACGGTGGAGAACACTCAGGGAACTGGTTATTGGCTGGATCTGTCTCTCTCCTTTTCATATCTCTCTTTAATCCTCCTGACCACCTTCCTCTACTTCCTCCCTCTCCTCTTCCCTGTATAATTTCGTGAACACCTCTGATCAGTCCAGACTGTGAAGCTCACATAAGGAAGTGATTACTGACTAGCTTGCTCTCTCTTCTTTTGATCACACCACATCTCATCCCAGTCACCTCTAACTAGTCCCTCACTCTTCTCTTCTCCAAGTAACTCAGTGAACCTCTCTGGGTTTCCCTCAATGCTGAGAACCCTTTCATCTTTAACCTAGATGTTTTATCATTGGTGCTGTATATCTGGAGAAGCCTTGAGGCTATTGTAAAAATAAAACTGAAAACCAGAAGCAGGAGACTTAAGTCCAAATCCCAAGAGCATCAAAGAACTCCTAAATCCAGGGAACATTAATCGATAGGAGCTCATCAAACTCCTCCATACCTACACGGAAATCAAGCACGACCCAAGGGCCAACAAGTTCCAGAGCAAGACATACCACACAAATTCTCCAGCAACACAGGAACACACCCCTGAACTTCAATATACAGGCAGCTCAAAGTTACTCCAAAGCATTGACATCTCACAACCCATTACTGGACACTTCATAGCACTCCAGAGAGAAGAAATCCAGCTCCACTCACCAGAACTCCACCACAAGCCTCCCTAACCAAGAAACTTTGACAAGCCACTGATACAACTCCACCCACAGTGAGGAAACTCCATAATAAAGAGAACTCCACAAACTCCTAGAATATAGAAAGACCATCCCAAACGCAGCAATATAACCAAGATGAAGAGACAGAGGAATACCCAGCAGGTTAAGGAACAGGAGAAAAACCCACCAAACCAAACAAAAGAGGAAGAGATAGGGAATCTACCTGAGAAAGAATTCCGAATATTGATAGTGAAAATGATCCAAAATCTTGAAATCAAAATGGAATCACAGATAAATAGCCTGGAGACAAGGATTGAGAAGATGCAAGAAAGGTTTAACAAGGACTTAGAAGAAATAAAAAAGAGCCAATATACAATGAATAATGCAATGAATGAGATCAGAAACACTCTGGAGGCAACAAATAGTAGAATATCGGAGGCAGAAGATAGGATTAGTGAAATAGAAGATAGAATGGTAGAAATAAATGAATCAGAGAGGGAAAAAGAAAAACGAATTAAAAGAAATGAGGACAATCTCAGAGACCTCCAGGACAATATGAAACGCTCCAACATTCGAATAATAGGAATCCCAGAAGAGGAAGACAAAAAGAAAGACCATGAGAAAATACTAGAGGAGATAATAGTTGAAAACTTCCCTAAAATGGGGAAGGAAATAATCACCCAAGTCCAAGAAACCCAGAGAGTTCCAAACAGGATAAACCCAAGGCGAAACACCCCAAGACATATATTAATCAAATTAACAAAGACCAAACACAAAGAACAAATATTAAAAGCAGCAAGGGAAAAACAACAAATAACACACAAGGGGATTCCCATAAGGATAACCGCAGATCTTTCAACAGAAACTCTTCAGGCCAGGAGGGAATGGCAAGACATACTTAAAGTGATGAAAGAAAATAACCTACAGCCCAGATTACTGTACCCAGCAAGGATCTCATTCAAATATGAAGGAGAAATAAAAACCTTTACAGAAAAGCAAAAACTGAGAGAATTCAGCACCACCAAACCAGCTCTCCAACAAATGCTAAAGGATATTCTTTAGACAGGAAACACAAAAAGGGCGTATAAACCCGAACCCAAAACAATAAAGTGAATGGCAACGGGATCATACTTATCAATAACTACCTTAAACGTAAATGGGTTGAATGCCCCAACCAAAAGGCAAAGACTGGCTGAATGGATACAAAAACAAGACCCCTATATATGCTGCCTACAAGAGACCCACCTCAAAACAAGGGACACATACAGACTGAAAGTGAAGGGCTGGAAAAAGATATTCCATGCAAATAGAGACCAAAAGAAAGCAGGAGTAGCCATACTCATATCCGATAAAATAGACTTTAAAACAAAGGCTGTGAAAAGAGACAAAGAAGGCCACTACATAATGATCAAAGGATCAATCCAAGAAGAAGACATAACAATTATAAATATATATGCACCCAACATAGGAGCACCGCAATATGTAAGACAAATGCTAACAAGTATGAAAGGAGATATTAACAATAACACAATAATAGTGGGAGACTTTAATACCCCACTTACATCTATGGACAGATCAACTAAACAGAAAATTAACAAAGAAACCCAAACTTTAAATAATACAATAGAACAATTAGACCTAATTGATATCTATAGGACATTTCACCCCAAAACAATGAATTTCACCTTTTTCTCAAGTGCTCACGGAACCTTCTCCAGGATAGATCACATCCTGGGCCATAAATCTAACCTTGATAAATTCAAAAAAATCGAAATCATTCCAAGCATCTTCTCTGACCATAATGCATTAAGATTAGATCTCAATTACAAGAGAAAAACTATTAAAAATTCCAACATATGGAGGCTGAACAACACACTTCTAAATAACCAACAAATCACAGAAGAAATCAAAAAAGAAATCAAAATATGTATAGAAACGAATGAAAATGAAAACACAACAACCCAAAACCTATGGGACACTATAAAAGCAGTGCTAAGAGGAAAGTTCATAGCAATACAGGCACACCTCAAGAAGCAAGAAAAAAGTCAAATAAATAACCTAACTCTACACCTAAAGCAACTAGAAAAGGAAGAAATGGAGAACCCCAGAGCTAATAGAAGGAAAGAAATCTTAAAAATTAGGGCAGAAATAAATGCAAAAGAAACAAAAGAGACTATAGCAAAAATCAACAAAGCCAAAAGCTGGTTCTTTGAAAAAATAAATAAAATTGACAAACCATTAGCCAGACTCATCAAGAAACAAAGAGAGAAAAATCAAATCAATAAAATTAGAAATGAAAATGGAGAGATTACAACAGACAACACAGAAATACAAAGGATCATAAGAGACTACTATCAGCAATTATATGCCAATAAATTGGACAACGTGGAAGAAATGGACAAATTTTTAGAAAAATACAAACTTCCAAAACTGAACCAGGAAGAAATAGAAAATCTTAACAGACCCATCACAAGCACGGAAATTGAAACTGTAATCAGAAATCTTCCAGCAAACAAAAGCCCAGGTCCAGACGGCTTCACAGCTGAATTCTACCAAAAATTTCGAGAAGAGCTAACACCTATCCTACTGAGACTCTTCCAGAAAATTGCAGAGGAAGGTAAACTTCCAAACTCATTCTATGAGGCCACCATCACCCTAATACCAAAACCTGACAAAGATGTCACCAAAAAAGAAAACTACAGGCCAATATCACTGATGAACATAGATGCAAAAATCCTTAACAAAATTCTAGCAATCAGAATCCAACAACACATTAAAAAGATCATACACCATGACCAAGTGGGCTTTATCCCAGGGATGCAAGGATTCTTCAATATCCGCAAATCAATCAATGTAATTCACCACATTAACAAATTGAAAAATAAAAGCCATATGATTATCTCAATAGATGCAGAGAAGGCCTTTGACAAAATTCAACATCCATTTATGATAAAAACTCTCCAGAAAGTAGGAATAGAAGGAACATACCTCAACATAATAAAAGCTATATATGACAAACCCACAGCAAACATTATCCTCAATGGTGAAAAACTGAAAGCATTTCCCCTAAAGTCAGGAACAAGACAAGGGTGCCCACTTTCACCGCTACTATTCAACATAGTTCTGGAAGTTTTGGCCACAGCAATCAGGGCAGAAAAAGAAATAAAAGGAATCCAAATTGGAAAAGAAGAAGTAAAACTCTCACTGTTTGCAGATGACATGATCCTCTACATAGAAAATCCTAAAGACTCCACCAGAAAATTATTAGAGCTAATCAATGAATATAGTAAAGTTGCAGGATATAAAATCAACACACAGAAATCCCTGGCATTCCTATACACTAATAATGAGAAAGTAGAAAAAGAAATTAAGGAAACAATTCCATTCACCATTGCAACGAAAAGAATAAAATACTTAGGTATATATCTACCTAAAGAATCTAAAGACCTATATATGGAAAACTATAAAACACTGATGAAAGAAATCAAAGAGGACACTAATAGATGGAAAAATATACCATGCTCATGGATTGGAAGAATCAATATAGTGAAAATGAGTATACTACCCAAAGCAATCTACAGATTCAATGCAATCCCTATCAAGCTACCAGCGGTATTTTTCACAGAACTAGAACAAATAATTTCAAGATTTGTATGGAAATACAAAAAACCTCGAATAGCCAAAGCAATCTTGAGAAAGAAGAACGGAACTGGAGGAATCAACTTGCCGGACTTCAGGCTCTACTACAAGGCCACAGTCATCAAGACAGTATGGTACTGGCACAAAGACAGAAATATAGATCAATGGAACAAAATAGAAAGCCCAGAGATAAATCCACACACATATGGACACCTTATCTTCGACAAAGGAGGCAAAAATATACAATGGAGTAAAGACAATCTCTTTAACAAGTGGTGCTGGGAAAACTGGTCAACCACTTGTAGAAGAATGAAACTAGATCACTCTCTAACACCACACACAAAAATAAACTCAAAATGGATTAAAGATCTAAACGTAAGACCAGAAACTATAAAACTACTAGAGGAGAACATAGGCAAAACACTTTCCGACATAAATCAAAGCAGGATCCTCTATGATCCACCTCCCAGAATACAGGAAATAAAAGCAAAAATAAACAAATGGGATCTAATTAAAATTAAAAGCTTCTGCACAACAAAGGAAACTATAAGCAAAGTAAAAAGACAGCCTTCTGAATGGGAGAAAACAATAGCAAATGAAGCAACTGACAAACAACTAATCTCAAAAATATACAAGCAACTTATGCAGCTCAACTCCAGAAAAATAAATGACCCAATCAAAAAATGGGCCAAAGAACTAAACAGACATTTTTCCAAAGAAGACATACGGATGGCTAACAAACACATGAAAAGATGCTCAACATCACTCATTATCAGGGAAATGCAAATCAAGACCACAATGAGGTACCATTTCACACCAGTCAGAATGGCTGCGATCCAAAAGTCTACAAGCAATAAATGCTGGAGAGGGTGTGGAGAAAAGGGAACCCTCTTACACTGCTGGTGGGAATGCAAACTAGTACAGCCACTATGGAGAACTGTGTGGAGATTCCTTAAAAAACTGCAAATAGATCTGCCTTATGACCCAGCAATCCCACTGCTGGGCATACACACCGAGGAAACCAGAATCGAAAGAGACACATGTACCCCAATGTTCATCGCAGCACTGTTTATAATAGCCAGAACATGGAAACAACCTAGATGTCCATCAGCCGATGAATGGATAAGAAAGCTGTGGTACATATACACAATGGAGTATTACTCAGCCATTAAAAAGAATTCATTTGAATCAGTTCTAATGAGATGGATGAAATTGGAACCTATTATACAGAGTGAAGTAAGCCAGAAAGAAAAACACCAATACAGTATACTGACACATATATATGGAATATAGAAAGATGGCAGTGATGACCCTGTATGTGAGACAGCAAAAGAGACACAAATGTATAGAAAGGACTTTTGGACTCTATGGGAGAGGAAGAGGGTGGGATGATTTGGGAGAATGGCATTGAAACACATAAACTAACATGGAAGAACGAAGCACAAGCCTATGTTCGATACAGGATACAGGATGCTTGGAGCTGGTGCACAGGGATGAGCCAGAGAGATGATGTGGGGTGGGAGGTGGGAGGGGGATTCGGGATTGGGAGCTAATATACACCCATGGTGGATTCATGTCAATGTATGGCAAAACCAATACGGTATTGTAAAGTAAAATAAAGTAAAAATAAAATTAAAAAAAAAAAAGATTCCATTTATCAGAAGGTTTAGATCAGGCAATACTGAGCTATGGTGGTTAAAAAAAGTCACAACAGTGATTGCCTGGACTGGGAGTTATAGAAAATGTCCCCAGGAAATGTTGCAGAAACAGAAAGATTCAATACCTTGCCTGATGTGTTGGCTTTACAGGTGAATGTGTTTCTCCAAACTGAAATTGTGCACTTAGTATCTGAACATTTCACTCTAAATTTTACCTTAAACAAAAATTACAAAAACTAAAGCCATAATACGATAGAAAGAAACTTGCCCTGTGATCTAAAAAACCTGAACATGAGTTCAAACTCTACCTGGTGACCTTAGAAAATCATTTTCACTACACATACTTCAGATACTTACTTTAAAAAATAAGTCATTGATATCTGCATTGAGGATGAGATGGCTGGATGGCATTCACTGATGCGATGGACATGATGAACTTGGGCAAACTTTGAGAGATGATGAAGGGCAGAGAGGCCTGGCGTGCTGCAGACGTAGGGTTCCAAGAGTCGGACATGACTGGGTGACTGAACAGCAACATTAAATCTACATTTCCTTCAGTCATTGTTTAAGGACCTATTAAAATCCAAGGGTTCACTAAGCAATTCTACTGTTTCACAGGCTTATTATAAAGTTCAGATGAGAATATGAAAGTGATTTATGTGATGAGACAGTGTACAAATACTGTGATCTGCTACTGAGTAAAGTAAGGGAAACTACCTCCTGGGGGAAAAGAAAGATACACTATGGACTGCAAATCCTGTGTAGCAATGAGTAATTTCTGCTTTTTTTTTTTTTTTATAACATGAAAGAACATGAGAGATCTTAGATGAGACAGAATATTTTAAAAGGTAAACTACAAATAGCCCTTCTAGTTTATGATCACAGAAGGCACTCTTATTTGTGTAATTAAAGCTGGTTGCCAAGGGAAATAGCAAACCTGCAAGCCTTTAATACCAAAAGTCTAAAGATCAAGAATTTAAATCCGTGAAGTAGAAGTGTTGACACACAGTGTCAAAAGGACAGACTCCAAATAAGGAAATGGAGGCAAAACCAAAATTTGAATAGATCAGCCCTATCTTTATCCATTAAAATTTGACTGCAAATGGGGCCTGCAGCCATGAAATTAAAAGAGGCTTGCTCCTTGGAAGGAAAGAAAGTGCGGCACTCAATATGCCGGGAAATACGAAAAACTCAGTGGTAGCCACAGTCAATCCTAGAGGAAATCAACCCAGAATATTCATTAGAAGGACTGCAGAAGTTCCAATACTTGGGCCACCTGCTGTGAAAAGCCAACTCATTGGCAAAGACCCTGATGCTGGGCAAAGACCCTCCTAGGAGGAAAAGCAGGGGACAATAGAGGAGGAGATGGTTGGATGGCATCACTGACTCAATGGACATGAGTTTGAGCAAACTCCAGGGGCTGATGAAGGAACCCTGGTGTGCTGTGGTCCATAGGGTCACAAAAAGTTGGACACAACTTAGCAACTGAATAACTCAAGGGGCTTGCAGATACTTTCTGAATTTCCTTCTATACTAGCACTTATTCAGCAACAAGAGAGAGAAATAAGCAGCAACGCTTTTGAAGAAACAAAGGGATAATTTATGCTTAAAGAGTGGATACTCTACCTTTGCTTTCCATTAAGTGAATATATTTTTCATTCAATATCACAAACATTGTGTTAGGTCATTTGTCAAAGGGAAATGTCCCTGTCTTTGTTTATATTGGCATAGTCCTTGGATCTAGCTAATATTGTTCAGTTCTTAACAGTCTTGGTGGTTTCATTTTTTAAAGGGTAACTATGTCTTGCCCGATAACATAGGGGAACTTATATTGAAGCAATCTGCCTTCAAAGAATTTTATATAAGTGAAAACAGAAACCCTTTAAGCAAGAAAATAATATGAGCAAAGATTTAATTTAGAGCCATATTTCTTTTTTCCCCCATCTTTCTTCTTACTCAACTGAAGTGTTCCTATACATTGGCTGTTTCCATGCTTCCTAGTACTCCCTGGACAGAAAATAATCCAACTTGCTTTAGCTTGCAAGTCTTTGTCATTTTTCCCAAAGATAATTAGTAAAGGAAGAGACTTTGAGAACAAGATGGGGAAAGGGGATATTCTTAGAACAGAGGAAAAAGGCTGTTTGGTGCCCTTCGAATCATGCAACATGAATCTCCACCGTGTGAATCTAGCTCTGAATAAAAAGGGAGTTTTCTACTGCAATTCTATACTTTGCAGTTTATGTTCAAATATTAGACATCTAAGTACTTGGCTGACGTTTAAACATATGGCTAACATATGCCAAACTTGTATAAAGTTGTCCAAAAGTTCAAAAGTGGAAGACTAAAAGTCCTTATTCATGTTTTCTTATTATATTCTCCTAAAGATAAATCAGTGCCAATATGTCTGTGTGTGTGGCAGGTTTGGGGTGGGGAGGAGGATTAGAGAGCAAGTAGAAAATCCTTCTTTGTTTTTCCTTTTCCCTCCCTGGAAAATCAAGGTAGAATACTGAGTCTCGTGGCAGAGCAAGTCTTTGTATCCAGTAGAATACACATTTTAGATGACAGTTAAAGATAAAAAATATAAAGTGAGAATATTAATCGCTTTGCAAACCTGTGGACAGCAGCCCACCAGGCTCCTCTGTCCATGGAATTCTCCAGGCAAGAATCTTGGAGTGGGTTGCCATTCCCTTCTCCAAGAGATCTTCCCGACTCAGGGATTGAACACAGTTCCTGCATTTCAGGTATATTCTTTACTGACTGAGTCACCGAGTAGGTTTTTTTAAAGCCTGTATGGTAGTAAATTTTCAGTGCTAAAAAAAGATATTCAGTGGTAAATAAAATAGGAAATGTTTTACCATAATTATATAACAGTTTGTGTTCTTTGTGCCTAGCACTTTTAAAAATGCATTTATTATTTATTTAAATCTCAGAACAATCCTAAAGTGTAGATATGTATTATTATCTCCATTTTCCAGAAAAAAGTACAGATGGACTGAGAAACTATATATTTTGACCAAGGTATCAGTGCTAGAAAATAGTGGAGCCAGGATTCAAACTCAGGCAATTTGGTTCCATAATTCATAATCTTAACCACAATGTCATAGAAATGCTGAACTGATCAAATCTCTGTTACTGTTACTTTGAGGAGAGAGGAAGTATAGCCCATTCTCAGAAATCTGAGAATTATTTCAGTACTTCTTATACCCATATATCCATCCTCCTCCACTCACTTAGTAGTAGGAAGAGTTAAAACAAACAAGGATTGTGCTGTATAGCAGGCCCTTGTTGGTTATCTATTTTGTGTATGGTAGTGTAAATCTCAGATTCCTGGTTTATCCCTTCCCTGTGTTTCCCTTTTGGTAACCATGAGTTTATTTTCTATGTCTATGAGTCTACATCTAATTCAACTTAATTTCTTACTTGTTAAACTACAAAATTTGTTGTAAACTATTTACTATAAATCATTACTATTACTAGAATATCATTGACATGGCATCAATAAAAGTTCATTATGAATATGTTATTTTTGAAAGATTAAATCCATGTTTCTTAAATTCTTCAAAAAACTAAGAAATAAACAAAAAGAGATGCCAATATGACTTTCTACAAGAGAACTTTAGTTTATCAGCAAAGGGAACTAAAGGAATTCCTATGTGGGACTGATAATAAGTTCTCCAGCAGAATCTGCCTGCAAAGCAGGAGATCCTGGTTCAATCCCTGGGTCAGGAAGATTCCCCTGGAGAAAGGAATGGCTACTCACTCCAATATTCTTGCCTGGAGAAAACCATGGGTAAAGGAGCCTGGCAGGCTACAGTCCAAGGGGCTGCAAAGAGTCAGCTGAGCAACTAACACACACACACACACACAGCATCATTAATGTGACAAACACAAAAAAGCAGGTTGATGATAAACAGTAACTAGTGAAAATGTAGTCTTCAACCTTCTACCTTCTACCATTACTAGAAAAGAATGACCTCAGAGATCAGTACTAATTAGCACTATAAACATTCAGTGAACAAGTTAAAATAAGAGATATGCTCTTAAAATACATAAAAGGAGCAACTTCAACATGACTTCTGTATTAGTGAATAGAATTTCATCAAAAAGGCAAGTAAATGTTTAAATGTGTCTTTTTTAAAATACTGTGCTGTGCTTAGTCACTCAGTCATGTCCAACTCTTTGCAACCCCATGTACTGTAGCCCACCAGGCTCCTTTGTCCATGGGGATTCTCCAGGCAAGAATAGTGGAATGGGTTGCCTTGCCCTCCTCCAGGGGATCTTTCCAACCAATGGATCAAATCCAGGTCTCCTGCATTGCAGGTGGACTGTTTACCATCTAAGCCACCAGGGAAGCCCTTTTTAAAGTGATTCACAAATTTTAAAGGTTATACTCCATTTGTAGTTATTATAAAATATTGTCTATAATTCCATGTTATACAACATATCATCATAGCTTATTTTATACTTAATTGTTTGTACCTCTTGTTCTCCTAACCCTATATTGCCTCTCTCCCTTTCCCCCTCTGCACTGGTAACCATTACCTTATTCTCTATATCCATCCAAGAGTCTCTTTTTTGATATATTCACTAGTTGGTTTTTTTTTTTATTCTACATACAAGTGATATCATACAGTATTCATCTTTGTGTGAGTTATTTCACTTAGCATAATGGCCTCCAAGTCCATCCATGTTGCTGCAAATGGCAAAATTCATTTTTATTATGATTGAGTACCATTCCATTGCATATATGGACCACATATTCTTTATCCTTTCATCCGCTGACGGACACTTGAGTTGCTTCCATATCTTAGCAGTTGTAAATGATGCTGCTATGAACATTAGGATGCATGTATCTTTTCCAATTAATGCTTTTTTTTTTTTTAGATAGGTGTGGTTTTCTCAAAAGGGATCTTAATTGAACACAAAACTTTCTTCCAGCTGATGTATCTATTGATAATTTACCATTAGTGATCATTCTTAACTTATTCCTGTGGCAATACCATAATTCAAGTCATTACCTTATAACAAAAATCTTGCCAAGCACATGAAACTTTCTTTAGGGCTTTTCCTTCAAGCCATTCCTTTTCTCTGAAACCTTATCTGATCATATGTCTTGTCTTTGAAATTTGTGACATTGAATACTTGCATACTATCCTGTATGTTGTCCATGTTTTATGTGTTATCCTGTTATCTAAACTATAAACTCACGTTGGTCAGATATTTTTGTCTGCTCAGTGATGTTATAAATGTACAAATTAGAGACACTCAGCATACTTGAATGGTTTCATATTTCTGTAATTACCATGTAGTCTTGAAAATCTGATTCCTAAGAGGAAAAGGAGTACATTAAGGCTGTATATTGTCACCCTTCTTATTGAACTTATATGCAGAGTACATCATGAGAAACACTGGGCTGGAAGAAGCACAAGCTGGAATCAAGATTGCTGGGAGAAATATTAATAACCTCAGATATTCAGATGACACCAGCTTTATGGCAGAAAGTAAAGAACTAAAGAGCCTCTTGATGAAAGTGAAAGAGGAGAGTGAAAAAGATGACTTAAAGCTCAACATTCAGAAAACGAAGATCATGGCATCCGGTCCCATCACCATGGCAAATAGATGGGGAAACAGTGGAAGCAGTGGCAGAATTTATTTTAGGGGGCTTCAAGATCACTGCAGAAGGTGACTGCAGCCATGAAATTAAAAGATGCTTGCTCCTTGGAAGAAAAGGTATGACCAACCTAAATAGTATATTAAAAAGCAAAAACATTACTTTGCCAACAAAGGTCAGTCTAGTCAATGCTATGGTTTTTCCAGTAGTCATGTATGGATGTGAGAGTTGAAGGGCTGAAGCTGAAAGCTGAGGGCTGAAGAATTGATGCTTTTGAACTGTGGTGTTGGAGAAGACTCTTGAGAGTCCTTTGGACTGCAAGGAGATCCAACCAGTCCATCCTAAAGGAGATCAATCCTGGGTGTTCACTAGAAGGACTGATGCTGAAGCTGAAACTCCAATATTTTGGCCACCTGATGCAAAGAGCTGACTCATTTGAAAAGACCCTGATGCTGGGAAAGATTGAAAGCTGGAGGAGGAGAGGACAACAAAGGATGAGATGGTTGGGTGGCATCACCGACTCAATGGATTTGAGTTTGAGTAAACTCTGAGAGTTGGTGATGGACAGGGAGGCCTGGTATGCTGCAGTCCATGGGGTCACAAAAAGTCAGCCACAACTGAGCAATTGAACTGAACTGAATCTTGAAAAGGGTGACACAAGATATGAAAACTGATTATAAATTATCAATAATAACTAAGAACACAGGTAATGACATTGCTGCAGCAAAGCATATAAGAAGAATAATTTTATAAATCACATTGTACATTGGTACATTGTACATTTTACAAGAGTACATTGGTACACTTGCCAAGATAAATTTGAATTATTTTCTCTCGCAAAAGTCCAGACTCAAAGGGAATTCACAGCTTTCGATGTGACAAGTTTTGAACGGATAACACTTGCTTTCCAAACCAGCACGACAAGCCAGTTACAGTGCTTGTAACTTGTCCAGCACATCAGCCCCTCATTTATTTATTTTGCAGGCAGCCACCGGAGTCATGAAGCTGGCCAACAGAGGCTCTATAGAAACATTCAAAGCCTCGGCCTCAAAGGGCTGGCACGCAGCCATCTTTACAGGTTTTGAGCTCCCAAGCCACAATCCTACCCAAGGGGTAGAGTCCTAAGCATTTTGCTTATTCTGTCAGCATCAAGAATTTGTTAAATCTGCCAAGACCCACAAGTTTTAACACCTGCAGTCAAAATAGGTTTGGTTTGTGTACTACCCTCAAGAAAAAATATTTGGGTAGCTTGCAACACACTAAGCCTAGGAAACTTTATTTAGACTACGAGGCTATTACAGCTGTTTCCTGAAGGGTTAAAAATGAGGAATGGAATGAGGCAAAAATGGGAACATTGATGGATTAGTAAGAAAACCTTAGTGTGCAATACCTAAGACCAATATTCTAACACCTAAAACCAATACTCCAGTAATACAACTATTAACATTAGTGCTTAAACAAATGTGAAATACACAAGAAGGAAAATATATAAGTGATTCTTCTCTAAGTCTTTGAAATAGTGTACTGTGCAAAAATATTTTCTCTAGTACACAATTAGGAAATAATACATCTTACAATTGTGGGGAATAAACAAAATGATACTAATGCTTAGTACAGTGCCAGACATGAAGCAAATGCTCAAAAAAGTCAAAATTCCTTGTAAGTCTTTTGGTGAACAAATCCTTTTAATGGGGATCTCGAATCGACCTATCTTAAAGTATCTTCTTCTCTGATGAAAAGTATGTTAGTGAAAAACTATTGTAGCAACAGTGTACTTTCACTAGATCAAATGCTACTCATCAACACCAAGATAATATTAATAGCCTGCTTTTGATTAATTATGACATTGTTGTCAACACTTAGCTTAAACTAGCATATGTAAGCCTCAGAACAAAACAGAAAAAAAAATTATCCCCACTTTTCAGATGGGAAGATTGAGGTCAAAAGGCATTAAGTAGACTTGTCAAGTTACAGAGATAGGCAGAGCTGAGATTTGAACTGATACAGTCATACTCCAAAACCCATGCCCTTTTAACTACTAAATTATACCAGCTCTGGCATTTGAGGAATTAGAGATAATAATCATGGTGAAATCGCACCCTTGACTTACAACTATAATAGTAAAGCAAAGGCATTTTTATTCCATTTCTCTCTCCTAAAACAGTTGCAAATAAGCTTAATTTAAATAAAGATACAGCCACCCCAAAATGTAAACCTTAAAAACTATTTACTACGTAAGTTTGCAATAAAATAAGGGAGTAATTCAAACTGATGAGTGTTCTAATCTTATTTTTTCACTTATGAAGTGTGTTTTCAGAAAAGTTATTCCACCTTCAGCTTTTTAAAAAAATAATTTTATTTATTTGTTCATTTATTTTGGCTGCACTGGGTTCTCATAGCTGCACAGGCTTTTTCTAGTTGCAGCAAGCAGGGACCGCTCCTTAACTGTGGTATGCAGGCTTCTCATTGCAGTGGCTTCTCTTGTCACTGAGCACGGACTCTAGGCACACAGGTTTCAGTAGCTGCAGTGTGTGGGCTCAATAGTTGAGGCTCCTGGGCTCTGGAGCACAGACTCAATAGTTGTGGCACACTTGCTTACTTGATCAAAGGCATGTGGGATCTTCCTGGACCAGGGCTCAAACCAGTGTCCCTTGCATTGGCAAGAATTCTTTACCATTGAGCCACCAGGGGAGCTCCTCCCTTTAGCTGTTGATTCTACAATTAGATGAAAATATAGCTATTGTGGTGAGTATGAAATACCTGAAACTATACTGGTTATGGCTCTTGGAACACATAATATTTATAATTTATTAATGATAGCTCTTCCCCTGTTGAGTACACTAGAGTGAAGGAATGGGAGAAGAAAGCACAAGTCTTAATGAAAGGAGCATTCTTAGTACTGGGAAACCTGTTCCCTATTTGTTTCAGGGGAAGAGGATTTGTTGTTCAGCTTCTGATTTGATTTAGGTCTCAACTCTGCATGTTTAGAAACTCTTGGATTTTTATGAAACCATTAATGCTAAGACTCCAACTCAGTTCAGTTAAAGCAAAGTCCTACTCTGTAGAGAGTAGGACTGGACATTATAATGTTTTAAATACCTCCAGGGAATTCTGGTCCAGACTTGAGACCCACTTTGCCATGTGCGTGTCAGCTTGGCCTATCAAAGAGCATATAGATGTGGTCATGGTTGGCAGCTATATGGTTGGTGCCATATCTCAACTTACTGCACAGTCATTCAATGAGTTGGGAAGCCTTGTGAAGGAGGGAATGGCAAGACTCACCATCCCATAGTTAATAGAGTATAGGTACAAAGACAGTATAGTTAATGAGACTCAAGATGTCAGCTTTTTTGATGGTCAGTCGGATTGCTCATTTCTCTCCTAAAGCACAGTGTTCTTTGGGAAGATTGATTTTAGCACAACAGTGGGCCATGTTTTCCCTAACCCCAAACTGCAGACATCAAAAATAGGCAGGGTTAATCTGGGGTAGTCACCCAGTTGCAGGCTAAAGAAGTTGGAAGAAAGAGAGCTGGAATAGCTGGACCTTTCTCTTTCATCGAGGGGACTAGAAGATCAAGGGACATCAACTGCCTTTTTTGACAAAAGTGTTGCCATTGTCCTCATGTTAGAGCAAAGTATCCTGGAGGCTCGGATGGGAAAGAATCTGCCTGCAAAGTAGGGGGCCCAGGTTTGATTCTTGGGTCAGGGATATCCTCTGGAAAAGGTACTGGCAGCCCACTCCAGTATTCTTGCCTGGGAAATCCCATGGACCGAGGAATCTGGCGGCCTTAATCCATGGGGTCACAAAGAGTCAGACATGACTGAGTGACATTTCACTTTTTTTTTCTTTTACTTTTTTTAATCCTGAAGTGAAAGTGGAAGTGTTAGTTGCTCAATCGTGTCCAACTCTTTGAGACTCCATGGACTGTAGCCTGCCAGGTTCCTCTGCCCATGGGATTCTCCAGTCAAGAATACTGGAGTGGGTTGCCATTGCCATTTCCTTCTCCAGGGGATCTTCCTGACCCAGGAACTGAATGTGAGTCTCTACCAAGGAAGCATGTGACAATATAAATAATACCCCAAATAATACAATGCCCTAAAAATTAATAACATAGATTGTCTAAATATGAGGTTTCCAGAGAGATTAGATTCCTAAATGGAATATCCTTCTCATGCACTAAAAAAATTTAAGTTCACAATCAGTTTTCTCTTTAGCCCAGTTCAGAAGATACTCACTTAATCTGGGTTTCTTCAGCAGCTTGGTGCATCCTGTCCTGTCTTCCACTGGCAACTCTCAAACTGTTGCTATTTCAACTTTAAAACTTGTGTGTACCTCTTTCCCAGTCACACTCAATAGGGTATACAGTCTATCATATCACTGTCTTCATAACCGTAAGACCTGTGAAACAAATCTTTGGCCCCTGTGGGCATATTCCTGGGGAAAAAAAATATATATATATATATATATTGCAGAATTTAAGGCTATGCATACCTACAGAAGTGTCAGTATTATCTTGGAAAGAATAGTAGACAGGAAGTATAAGAGATAAAGGGAGAAATGTCTAGCCTTCAGGACATCCTAGATAGGGATGCCATTCAGTCCGTGAGCAATAGTCTGAAGCTCATGATCTGTAAGCTGAAACTCATTTCTAAGAAACCTTCCACTGAGAGGTTAATTGTTACAATATGCTTGCTCCATCCTGGGGGTA
Organism: Cephalophus harveyi; assembly: GCA_006410635.1. Lineage (NCBI taxonomy): Eukaryota > Metazoa > Chordata > Mammalia > Artiodactyla > Bovidae > Cephalophus > Cephalophus harveyi. Next base: position 438,071 of record SJYT01067672.1, read on the forward strand.
AAATCTGTCTCTATGCACTGCTTTATCTCTCAAAGCATTTGAGACATTCCAGTATCCATAGCCTTCTTTTTGCCCCTTGATCCCACATATTTAAAAATTCTTAATTTCCATTTTCCCTTAGAAAATGTACTTAGTAGCTCAGGCAAGAATTTGGTGTAAATTATTTCTCATGTAACCACTGGTGCTTGTTTACAAGTAGAGCTTCTCTAATTTTTAACACATAGCTTCTCCAAGCGATTTATGGCCCTTCTTTCTTTGCAGCCATTTTTATCCCTTTCTGCATCCCAATAAGATCTCAAGACTTTGCAGCCATATGCTGCCTGTGAATCCTGTCTCTTAGGACCAGTTTCCCCATTGACCCTGCACACATGCCTGCTGGAGAGTTACTCTCAGTGGATCTCAGAAATGAAGCTGATTTGGATGCTGCCAAAACCCATTCCCTCAGAAACACCAGAGGTTCAAGGCTTTCCCCCACCTTCTAGATAGTACCTAGAAAACTAAGCAAACAGAAAAAGAAATCCATTGTTAACTTCAAGAGAAATGAAAAGTTACACGAGAAAAAATGTAATGGCAGTATACCAAATGCCTCTGTGGACAACAGGTACATGGTTCTAGCAATCTAAACCTAATACTGATTTAACCAAATGTGTTGAAAGGATGAGAAGTTGAAGTGCATAGGAACAGTATATAAAGAAGAACTAAATCTTCATCTTCCAGAGTAGGAAGCCATCGCTTAAGTTGAAAAAAAATCAAGAAATGGCCAATAAATATACAATAAATAGCCAATAGACATACAACATGGATGTAAATGCTAGAAGTAGTATCCAAAAATGTTGATCAACACTTCTCCCTAAGAAGTAGCCCTCAGGGATAAGAGATGGGTCATGTGATTACTCCTTGCGTGTTTGTGTGTATGTGTATTTAGTATAAGCCTGTGACGTTACAGAAATTTCCAAACCATATTCAGGTACCAAAATAAAAATTTTAAATTAATGTATAATATGACTCATAGCAAGCTGAGAGAGTCTGTCTTTCTAATTTTTGTCTTTGACAAGCCACTTCCATATACCAGAAATGCAGTGTTGAAAGTTTAATGGCTAAGAACACACCTACAAATATTTAACAGAGCCCATATCTTAATTCTAAACACAATAGAAACAGACTAATTACTCGGGTTCCCCTCCCTTATTTTTCTTTCTCGTGTATAAATAATTTCTCAGCCTTAAACAGAGAAAAGCTATGTGCAACTTTCCATTTCCATGAAGCAAAAAATAAGAACCATCTGAAAACCCTGTCTCCCAGCCTAAACACTTCAAGGAAGCTTTAGTTGCTTGGGCTTCCTAGTGCCTTGAATTTAAAAAAAAAAAAAAAAAGGCAAGGAAAAGAGATCAAGATGGGTAAGTGAACACTCTACGGAGGAAGACATTTCTGAATTTGAGCCAATGGAAGGATTACAAAGTCCTGTCTTGCAGATGGCAATGAAGCCTGCACATTTGGAAAGAGTTCTTCTCACATGCAAATCCAACTGACAAGCCTGCTGAGCCTGACAAGGACTTTACACAAGCAAAAATGTTTCTTTTTTAGACCTCTCACCGTGTTCCCATTTAAAAAAAAAAAAATTAGTTTCCCTTTCTAGATGCAGTACATAGCTTTAGAACTTCTTTATTGACAGCTTTGCTCTGTTGAAAATGCCAGTGTAATTTTAACCATTATCTTTGGTTGCAGGGTCAATTTCATGTCCCATCAGCTCGTGTGATTCCCATTTAATGCGCAGAATTCTTGTGTTTTATTGAGCCCCTGTTCTGATCCTGTCAGATTTACTGATATGTATATGGTATTTCAGTGTCCTGCATAATTCAAATGTAGATTGTGACACCTGAAGATGGGAAGAAAAATAATGAAAGGACTGCAAAACGAACCTAGGAAAAGCTCACTGAATTCTGATTTTTGAATCTGAGTCTAAGGTTGAGACGTCCATTCATCATGTATTTCAAGGTACTTAAGAAACTGCTATAAGGGAATAGTGTTCATGAATTTTTTCTGTCTCATTGAATAAATGCCAGAAACAGTTGGAGCTTACTTCAATTATGGATTGAATACATAATTACTTGTTGGTTTTATTTTATCCTGAAATAATCAAACAAGGAGCAAACTTCATATTAAGTCTGGCAGCATTCTCTTTCTGCCTCCAACAATGTGGTCTGTCGAGACCAGCTCTGGCTGTGTTTCCAGAGATTACATTTGCCTGGGATGTTGCTATTTCCCTGTATTGCACTGCCTCACGGCCAGCTGGTTCCCTTCATGCTCTCCCTGATGGCAGTGGGCAGGCTTAGCCCTCTTTGTGATCAGTAGCCCACACAGTTCATTTAAGAAGCTTTTTATCTCTCCTTGCTATTCTCTGGAACTCTACATTCAGTTGGGTATATCTTTCCCTTTCTGCCTTGCCTTTTACTTCTCTTCTTTCCTCAGCTATTCGTAAGGCTGCCTCAACCAACCGCTTTGGCTTCTTGCATTTCTTTTTCTTTGGGATGGTTTTGGTCACTGCCTCCTGTACAATGTTATGACCTCCATCCACAGTTCTTCAGGCACTCTGTGGACAAAATCTAATCCCTTGAATCTGTTTGTCACCTTCACTGTATAATCATAATGAATTTGATTTAGGTCATATCTGAATGGCCTGGTGATTTTCCCTACTTCCTTCCATTTAAGCCTGAATTTTGAAATAAGGAGTTCATGATCTGAGCCACAGTCAGCTCCTGGTCTTGCTTTCACTGACTATATAGAGCTTCTTCATTTTTGGGTGCAAAGAACATGATGAATCTGATTTCAGTATTGACTGTCCAGTGATGTCTATGTGTACAGTCATCTCTTGTGTTGTTGGAAAGGGTTGTTTGCTATGAGCAGTGTGCTTTCTTGACAAAACTCTGTTAGCCTCTTCCCTGCTTCATTTTGTACTCCAAGGTCAAACTTGCCTATTAATCTGGGTGTCTCTTTACTCCTTACTTTTGCATTCCAATCCCCTTTGATGAGAAGGATATCTTTTTTGGTCTTAGTTCTAGAAGGGCTTGTAGATCTTCATCGAAACTGTCAACTTTAGCTTCTTCAGCATCAGTGATTGGGCCTTAGACTTGGATTACTGTGGTGTTGAATAGCTTGCTTTGGAAGTGAATTGAGATTCTGCTGTTTTTGAGATTGCACCCAAGTACTGCATTTTGGACTCTTTTGTTGACTATGAGGGCTACTCCATTTCTTCTAAGGGATCTTGCCCACAGTAGTAGATATGATGGCCATCTGAATTAAATTCTTCCATTCCCATCCATTTTATTTCACTTATTCCTAAGATGTCAATGTCTTAACTAATATACTAAAAGTTCAAGTCATAAGAGGAAAATTAAATATATACATTATATTATATCAAAATTGAAACTATTCTTCAATAAAGGAAATCTTAGACAAAATAATAAATAGACTGGATAAAATAGTTATATGTTTTATAACTGACAAGAATTTAATATTGAGAAAATACAAGGAACTCCTGAAATAAGTAAGGAAAATATTGGAAACCCAACATAAATGTAAAGTTCATATACCTTTTAATTTGGTCATTTTATTCTTAGACCAAAAATATCCATCAAGATGTTGAGTGCTCCCAAATATTAACAGGGTAGTTCTTGTAGTAGCAAAGGTGGACAGAACCTCTGGAGCGTCACCAGCAGAATGGCTAAGTAGCAGTATATACACACAGTGGAACTACTATTGCCACCGTCAGAAGTCATGAACTAGAATTCCTAACATTGATGGTCATTGAGAACCTAATATTGTGGAGAAACGGTAAGAAAGATAATGCAATTATAACTTATATTTCACAGCATTAAATCTACATGTATTAAACTGACAGAAAAGCACACCTTGTATTTTTCAAAAATTAAAGTATGCTATGGAAGGTGGATTGGAAAGACTTACACAGCAGATACAAAGTGGGTACCTACTGAAGGGATAAGAAAATGGGGTTGGGCATGGTTCCTAGTAAAGGAAAATAATAAATATCACAAAATAAACATGGCCATAATTAACCATAACTTGAGGAGTATAATCAATTTTCTTCTTTCCCCCCAAAGGAAGAGAAAAGTAGTATTCAATGTGTGACTAAGAAAAGAGACTGTAGTGATCAGGAATAAAAGCTTGAAAATAAGAAACACTGACTTTGTCATTCACTATTTCAAGATTAGAACATCCTGATGGACTCAGATGTCCTATTTACCTTGCACACTGGGCTGGTGATCAGCAAGTATGAGCCATTTTGGTAGATTATAGCCAGAGTCCTAACTGAGGACAGTACCCATTTGTTTGGGTTGAGGTATGTGTTTACCTATTACAGAGGCAACCCCACTGCAGAGATCAAAACAACAAATTATCAGAATTTGATAACATTAATTATTTAGAGCATATAATTAATTCTTTTGTTCTGAGACCATACCTCTGGGTAACATCATCATTAGTTTGCCTATAGGAAAATCTGTATGGATTAGAAAAAAGGGAACAATTGTACCAAACAGCTTTATTTCTTAGTATAAATTAATAATGTTGATATTATGGTTAAATTTTATAACAGTATCTTGAACATACAAAGCTGAAAATGAAATCTTGGATCCCCATAAATTCATCAAGTCAGTTTGTTGTTTTTAATGTTTACTTCATCTAAAACATTAAAAGCTTGTTTCGATTATTAAACATGCTTATTGATACCATTTCAATATTTATGAGAAATCTGAATTTGAATGATTAAACATGGAATTTCCCAGTTAATTTCCAGTGTTGAGGAAATTTTCCAATAAAAAAGGAATTTGATTACCTGGGCCATTGTCTGAAATGATTCTAAATTGTGATAATAATCAGTTTCTCTATCTATGAACTTGCAAAACAACCCATGACTCCTGCTTGTGTCTTCCGAAGTAACTCATAAAAACAAGCAATGATATTTGATCAACTGCCTTTTTTCTTTTAATGTCTTCTTGAAGTTGACATTTTCATTTCACTAGAATGGGTGAATTTAACTCAGATGACTATTGTATCTACTACTGTGGGCAAGAATCCCTTACAAGGAATGAGTAGCCATCATAGTCAACAAGAGTCAGAAATGCAGTACTTGGATGCAATCTCAAAAATGACAGAATGATCTCTGTTTGTTTCCAAGGCAAATCATTCAAAATCACAGTAATCCAAGTGTGTATGCCATGACCAGCAATGCTGAAGAAGCTGAAGTTGAATGGTTCTATGAAGACCTACAAGACCTTCTAGAAATAACACCCCCAAAAGATGTCTTTTTCATTATAGAGGACTGGAATGCAAAAGTAGGAAGTCAAGAAATACCTGGAGTAACAGGCAAATTTGGCCTTGAAGTACAGAAAGAAGCAGGGCAAAGGCTAATAGAGTTTTGCCAAGAAAATGCACTGGTCATAGCAAACACCCTCTTCCAACAACACAAGAGAAGACTCTACACGTGGACATCACCAGATGGTCAATACTGAAATCAGATTGATTATATTCTCTGCAGCCAAAGATGGAGGAGCTCTATACAATCAGCAAAAACAAGACTGGGAGCTGACTGTGGCTCAGATCATGAATTCCTTATTACCAAATTCAGACTGAAATTGAAGAAAGTAGGGAAAACCACTAGACCATTCAGCTATGACCTAAATCAAATCCCTAATGATTATACAGTGGAAGTGACAAATACATTCAAGAGATTAGATCTGATGAGTGCCTGATGAACTATGGATGGAGGTTCATGACACTGTACAGGAGACAGGGATCAAGACCATCCCCAAGAAAAAGAAATGCAAAAAGGCAAAATGGTTGTCTGAGGAGGCCTTACAAATAGCTGAGAAAAGAAGAGAAATGAAAGGCAAAGGAGAAAAGGAAAGATACACTCATTTGAATGCAGAGTTCCAAAGAATAGCAAGGAGAGATAAGAAAGTCTTCCTCCATGATCAATGCAAAGAAATAGAGGAAAAAAATAGAATGGAAATGAAAATTAGAGATACCAAGGGAACATTTCATGCAAAGATGGGCACAGGAAAGGACAGAAATGATATGGACCTAACAGAAGCAGAAGATATTTTAAAAAGGGGGGGGCAAGAATACACAGAAGAACTATACAAAAAAGATCTTCATGATCCAGATAATCACTATGGTGTGGTCACTCACCTAGAGCCAGACATCCTGGAATGCGAAGTCAAGTGAACTTTAGGAAGCACCACTGTGAACAAAGCTAGGGGAGGTGATGGAATTCCAGTCGAACTATTTCAAATCCTAAAGATGATGCTGTGAAAGTGCTGCACTCAATATGCCAGCAAATTTGGAAAACTCAGCAGTGGCCACAGGACTGGAAAAGGTCAGTTTTCATTCCAATCCCAAAGAAAGGCAATGCCAAAGAATGCTCAAACTACCACACAAATGCAATCATCTCACACGCTAGCAAAGTAATGCTCAAAATTCTCCAAGCCAGGCTTCAATATTATATGAACCGTGTGGATTTAGAAAAGGCAAAGGAATCAGAAATCAAATTGCCAGCATCCATTGGATTATCAAAAAAACAAGAGAGTTCCAGAAAAATATCTGCTTTTTTTTTTATTGACTATGCCAAAGTCTTTGATTGTGTGGATCACCACAAACTGTGGAAAATTCTTCAAGAGATGGGAATACCAGACCACCTGACCTGCCTCTTGATAAATCTGTATGCAAGTCAAGAAGCAACAGTTAAAACTGTACATGGAACAATAAACTGGTTCCAAATTGTGCAAGGAGTATGTCAAGGCTGTATATTGTCACCTTGCTTATTTAACTTATATGCAGAGTACATCATGAGAAATTCTGGGCTGGATGAAACACAAGCTGAAATCAAGATTGCCGGGAGAAATATTAATAACCTCAGATATGCAGATGACACCACCCTTATGGCAGAAAGAGAAGAACTAAAGAGCCTCTTGATGAAAGTGAGAGAGGAAAGTGAAAAACCTTGCTTAAAACTCAACATTCAGAAAACAAAGATCATGGCATCCGGTCCCATCACTTCATGGCAAATAGATGGGGAAGCAATGAAAACAGTGACAGACTTTATTTTGGGGGGGCTCTAAAATCACTGCAGATGGTGACTACACCATGAAATTAATAGATGCTTGGTCCTTGGAGGAAAAGTTTTGACCAAGCTAGATAGCATATTGAAAAGCAGAGACATTACTTTGCCAACAAAGGTCTGTCTAGTCAAAGCTATGGATTTTCCAGTAGTCATGTATGGAAGTGAGAGTTGGACTCTAAAGAAAGCTGAGTGCCAAAGAATTGAGCTTTTGAACTGTGGTGTTGGAGAAGACTCTTGAGAGTCCCTTGGACTGCAATGAGATCCAACCAGTCCATCCTAAAGGAAATTAGTCCTGAATATTCACTGGAAGGACTGATGTTGAAGCTGAAACTCCAATATTTTGGCCACTTGATTTCGAAGAACTGACTGATTTGAAAAGACCCTGATGCTGGGAAAGATTGAAAGTGGGAGGAGAAGGGGATGACAGAGGGTGAGATGGTTGGATGGCATCACTGACTCAATGGACATGAGTTTGAGTAAACTCTGGGAGTTGATGATGAACAGGGAGGCCTGATGGGCTGAAGCCCATGGGGCCATAAAGAGTCTGACATGACTGAGTGACTGAACTGAGCTGACTGAAGCTGACATTTTCATTACACATTCAAGCATTTATATTTTAGTCTTGCCAGAAATAATTTATGATTCCTTGCTATTTGAAATACTCAAAACTTAAGGGATCACTAAATTAAAATCATGTTTATTTTTTCCTAGAAAGAACCTCCTTGACAGTATGTGACCTGCCCTTTTAAAGAGAAGACCCAAAGGAGAGTCTTCTTGCTGCTTAACGAGTGGTACTCCTCATTTCAATCCACAGGATCTGTGTCCCCTGAGAACACCTGAGCTCCACTCCCCGCAACCACCCAGGTCCACAAATTGGAAGCTCCATTTTAACAAGAGCCCTGGATGAATTATGTGCACTTTAAAGTTTAAAAAGCACTAGTTTTTCCAAATCTGGCCAATCATCAAAAATCACCATGAAGAGCTTTTGAAAATTTTGAGCCATGTATCTTGCCCATGGAAACTCTGATTCACTTAGTTTAAGACGGATCTAAATCTCAGCTTTTATAACTTCTAAATCTTGGTCAAATTTAGGAACCAATGTATAAAATGTTTTCATCAGTAATGCCCAGAGATTAATCCCGTCTAGTGGAAACAGCTATTTAGTTGCACTGAGGAAACGACTCTCTTCTAACATGAGACACGGTGGCAACTTTGGAGAACCAATCTAGGTACCTTTTAGAAGTAAATATTCTGCTCTATAGAAGAGAAAATTGTAGCTAACAGATAGAAAGTGATTTGTTTTTAAATTACATTGTTCGTAATTCTAGGACCAGGGATTGAACATAAACATACTGCTTTAAAATACAGTAATTTCCCCATTATGCCAGAGCCGTCCTTTCCTTCTTTGGTTTTTGCAACCATGAAAATTCCCTTATTACTCCTTGCAGGATGGGGAGGAGTGTGAGAAGACCATACTTCCATAAAAAGTCCTATGTTCCCTTCTCTTGAAAGCAGGTAAATTAGGCCAACTAAAATCCCAGTTACATCTTTTTTTCCTATCAAAGCTATAAGGTATACAATATAGTAAGTTCCAAACTCTAAATTTGAATATCATTTAGAATTCATGAGGAAATAAAATCCTATAACCTCACTACCCTACAACAACTTTTATATTGGTATTGTCACTTCCAGGTTTTGTGTTACATATATTACATATATTTATACAGTGACAATTACTATAGCTTTAACTCCATAAAATCCTCAAAAATCTCCCTTCCAAAAACATTGCTTGTGGTAACAGGAATATCAATGGATTTACACTGGTACAGAAGGACAGCATCAGAGGGCAAAAGAGTTTTTTAACAAAACTTGTATGGGATCTGTATGTAGAAATAAGAAAATTCTAAGGAAAACAATCAAAGAAGACTTTAATACTTGGAGAGAACATGTCATGTTCATAGATTGGAAAATTCCACATAATAAATGTATATTTTCCCTAAATTTATCTATATGTTTATCAAAATTCCTATCAAAATCTCTGAAACTTTTATGCAAAAATAGACAAACTTACTTTAAAATTTATCCAGAAGGGAAGAGACTCTAGACTTTTATTTTTCAAAATAATTTTGAAAATTAAAAATCAACTGTGAGGAATCACTCTTCCCAATATTCAGGCTTAGTATATAGCTGAAATAATCAAGAGAGTATAGTATTGATACATGAAAAGATCAATGAAATGTAAATTAAAGTTTTTAGAAAATGGTCTTCTGATACAAAATGGGGACTTCCCTGGTGGTTCAGATGGTAAAGAATCCGCCTGCAATGCAGGAGACCCAGGTTCGATCCCTGGGTTGGGAAGATCCCCTGAAGAAGGGAATGACAAGCCACTCCAGTATTCTTGCCTGGAGAATTCCATGGACAAAGGAGCCTGGAGGGCTACATTCCATTGGCTCACAAAGAGTCAAACATGACTGAGTGCTTAACACACACACACACACACACACACACACACACACATTTCTGATACTATCTCTGATGCTGAGAAAAATCAATTATGATACCATGTTTCTCTGAATGAGAATATTCTGTCTTCTCTTCCACTTTTGAACTCTGTTGGAGATACTATGATGTAGGCCTTGTAAGTCCTTAATTCACACCCCTTTTGATGTTATCACTGGAGTGAAAACCCGGCAACTTTCAACTTTCTGAGACTTTCTTTGCAGGCTAAAGCTTGCATAAATCTGGCTAGAAGTGCTGAGGAATCAATGTTTCCACCTCACACCCATCTCTGTGACATTTCTGAACCCTCACCCTTTGGAGGAGCAAACTATGAGGTGTATTTTCAACATACTGAGAGAATTACAAAAAGTGTTACAAAAAGTGGTATCTGAATTGATTTGCACCCTTTGTTAACTTATTTCCCTCCCTTTTCTTGACTTCCCACTATCCATCTGGCTTGCTCTGGAATCACCACCTCTCAATCAAATTTCTTGCATTAACATCCTTGCACTGGGATCTGTTCATTATGAGCCCAAAATAAGACACATTCACTCCACAAATCTAAGAGTGAATTTTGATGGGCTTTATGTGATCTTTTCTTCCACTGCATGTTTTTGCACTTCATATACCCTTGCCTAGACCTTGGAAGTAGAATGTCTGAGGTCCAGTGTTTCCTTCTATTTGATTTGACCTAATGAGTAATGAGTACAGAACCATCCCTGTTTCTAGTGCATTTCCCACCCCTCATTAGCTCCCTGAACTCAGCCCAGATAATACCTCACTGGCTCTGACATTTTTTTTTGTTGTTGCTGAATAAATAGAAATACTAGTACCTGCCTTATGGACATCATAGATTTGTCATGAGGATAAAATGTGAACATGATTGGGAAAGAATAAAGCATGATGAAATGTGAAGGTAGAGCATCCGTACCTTTGTTTTTCCAGGGGAAATTCTCTCTGAAAGCTTACTGCCCTGGTGTGACTGGCTGCAGAGAGGGGAGAGGCTCTGAATCACCCATTTAATCTTTTCCTTCAAGGCTTTCTCTGCATTCCACTTAGTGCCAAATGGCTTTTGTATGCAGTGTGAGTCTGGTTGTGTTCTATCTTGTTGGAAACTTCAGGATATCTAATTCCCTTTTCAGAAACCCTGCTCCAACATTGTTTCATGTTCAGCTTAAACCAGCAAAGGAGCTTCCAGTTCTGCAAAAAGCAATCACATGATCCCTTTGTTGTTTTGTGTGAATCTCTAACAAAGGGATCTGAGTTTTATGAATTTTCCCTTCCCCACATTCATAACAGAGATATACAATTTTCTCTCTCTTTTAAATTCAAAGGGAAGATGTTGCCCAAGGCAGAGAATACTTATCAGATATTCATTTTTCATGTAGTTTTCCTCCTGCTGTGACTTAATATAGAGATAATGAAGTTACAGCTCTCATATAATCTGGGTTTTAAAAAACAACTATGACAAAGGTCTTTCTCACATGTCTTGGCTGAAGTGGTACAAATCTCTTGAAATGAGGGAAAGCTTTTGGAGTAAAGAAATGAGAAATGTTCGGTGTATCAGGTCCGAAGAAGTTAGGTCTCCAAACCTTCTCTCACTTCCAAATTCCCTTTTTCTACATTCTCTTAGAGGCAGTAGTAACTATAATACCAAAGAGGTTTTCACATTATACTTTTGTTTAATAGCTGAGTGACCTTCAGCAAGAGATTTAAGCTTTGTGAACCTTCATCTGGAAAATGGGCCTAATGATGACATCTATTTCATGAGTAAAAATGCTTAGTTCCTGGCACAGGATAAGTTTTTCAACAAATGCTCACTGCTGCTATCATTACCATCATCATCAAGGGAATTAATATTTTTTAAATATTACTATTATTTTTTATATTTTGGCCTCGCTGTGCAGCATGTGGGATTTGAGTTCCCTAAACAGGGACTGAACCCATACCCCTTGCACTAGCAGCATGGACCATCAGGGGAATCTCAAGTTTACTTTTTCAAATGCAGTAGTATGGTCATTTAGATTCCCTTCTTGAAAGATGTGTAGCTATTAATCAGATACTTTTTCTTTGCTTTAAATGACAGATTATTCATTCGTTCCCAATGGTATGGCAGTGCTGGCTCATTTGAGAGTCTATTCCACTTCACAGAAAGACAAAATTTTCATTAGTGTCCCGAGAATCACCAGTTTTTCCCCCATAATGTTTGGCACTATAACAAGGCCAAGAAATAAGTGTCTGCTGGTGTTTCCCTGATACCGTCTTTAGTTTCTTAACATTCCTGTGTTCAGTATTATCAGGGAACCAGTTTTAATAAAGCAGACATAAATGGTAAACAAACTGATTACTTGCCTGTTTTCAGGAATTAGGGTGTACTTTTAAAATATGTAATAGACTATTTTTTTTAGTAATTTTAGGTATATGAGGAAAGTGAGCAGCAACAACAGAGTTATCAGTAATAATCAATAAAATGATAAAAGAATAGCCATGAGTTACTTATAAATAGGACTCCATCTGGCTAAGAAAAGTGCATCTCTTTTATAAAAGAGTCTCAAACTAAAGAGTTCAATCCTGCTTGAGAGTTGGATGCAAAGGTAAAAAAAGTAAGAGCCAATGCTTTAAGAAGAGGGCAGAGAGAGATCTCAAAAGACATTGACAAGGCTGAAGATTTTGTCCTAGAGGTAATGGGAAACTATTAAAGAACTTTTTGCAGACAAAACAACATAATTAGATTTGTGTGGCGTGGTCAGTCTGATAGCAATGTGTCAGATGGATTAAGGCAAGTCAAGCCAAGGTTGGTGGAAACTGATGTGTCTATTGAAATAATTCAAATGCGATCATTCAAATGTGAACTCAAGCAGCGACAGCAGGATGAAAGAGAGGATGAATCATATTTAAACATTATTAAACAGATGAAATTAACAGACTATTTTGGGTCCCTGGTGGCTCAGAGGTTAAAGCGTCTGCCTCCAATGTGGGAGACCCAGGTTCGATCCCTGGGTTGGAAAGATCCCCTGGAGAAGGAAATGGCAACCCACTCCAGTATTCTTGCCTGGAGAATCCCATGGACAGAGAAGCCTAGTAGGTTACAGTCCACGGGGTCGCAAAGAGTCGGACACGACTGAGCGACTTCACCTCACCTCTTGGTGAGGACGACACAGAGGAAGAAATATAGAATGACTCCCAAGTTCTGGCTTGGGCAATTAAATTACTGATGCTGTCCTTTCCTGATAAAAAAGCAGGTAGGAAGAAAAGAATATCAGAAAAGAAAATAAGTTGAGTTTTAAATCTGTTGATTTTGGGACATTCAGGTAGAGCTCTCTGATAGTATATAAGATGTAGCATTCTGGAGCCCAGATAAAGATGTTTAAGCTGGAGGTAAGATTTGAGGGTCACTAACTAATTGATGGCTCAAATGGTAAAGAATCTGCCCACAATGTGGGAGACTCAGGTTTGATCCTTGGGTTGGCAAGACCTCCCTGGAGAAGGGAATGGTCACCTGCTCCGGTATTCTTCCCTGGAGAATTCCTTGGACAGAGGAGCCTGGCAGGCTACAGTCTATGGGGTCACAGAGAATCAGACCCAACTGAGCAACTAACACTTCCACTTTCACTTCAGTACATTGATGACTTTTCCTAGGGTGTATGTACTTGGAAGAAAGGGGGGGTCTAGGATAAAACCCTAGAGAATGCCAATATTTATGGAGTAGCTAGAAGCTGCTGAAGTTAAAAAAGAATCAGGTGAAGGTGAAGTCAAGGAAGACAATAGAGAAGAAAGTTTCAGGAAGGAAATAGGCAGGCTCTGTAAAAATGAAAGTGCCAACTCTCTGCAACCCCATGGACTGTAGCCTGCCAGGCATCCCTGTCCATGGGATTCTCCAGGCAAGAATACTGGATGGGCACCCATTCCCTTCTCCAGTGGATCTTACCGACCCAGGGATCAAACTCAAGTCTCCTGCATTGCAGGAGGACTCTTTACCATCTGAGCCACTAGGGAAGCCTTGTAAAGCAGCTTGTAATGTAACTAGTCACTAGAAGGTCATTGACAACCTCAGCAAGAGAAAATTTGCAGTAGACTGAAGTATGAAACTGCAAAAATCAGTCTTATTCATCACTGAATCCCATCACCTGGCACAATGATTGGCCTCCTCTTTGTTCAGTAAATATTTTTTGGAAGACTGCATGATATATCTTTTTCTAAGTCACTTAATCAACAATAAGCACTAAAATTGATGTTGTTTTGTTGTACTTAAAATTCAGTGATTCCCCTTCTCTGATCCAGGCTTCCCGGGTGGCTCTAGTGGTAAAGAACCTGCTGGCAAAGCAGGAGACACAAGAGATGTGGGTTCAGTCTCTGGGTTGGGAAGATCCCCTGGAGGAGGGCATGGCAACTCACTCCAGTATTCTTGCCTGGAGAATTCCATGGACAGAAGAGCCTGGTGGACTACAGTCCATAGCGTATCACAGAGTCAGACATGACTGAAGCAATTTAGCATGCCTGCACTTTTTTGGAGGGGGGAGGGGAAGGGTTTCTTGATAGCTCAGTTGGTAAAGAATCCGCCTGCGATGCAGAAGACACCAGTTTGATTCCTGGGTTGGGAAGATCTGCTGGGAAAGGGATAGGCTACCCACTCCAAGTATTCTTGGGCTTCCCTTGTGGCTCAGCTAGAGAATCCGCCTGCAATGCATGAGACCTGGGTTTGATCCCTGGGTTGGGAAGATTCCCTGGAGAAGGGAAAGGCTACCCACTCCAGTATTCTGGTCCAGATAATTCCATGGACTGTATATCCATGGAGTTGCAAAGAGTTGGACACTGACTGAGTGACTTTCAGTTTCACTTCTCTGATCTGAAACTTATATGATAGACTGGTATCATCACACTCACTCAGCTATCACCTTGATGTCCTGTGCTCCTAGTCAGTTATTCTTGTGAGGGTTTTAAAACAAAGAGACACAGATGTATAGAACAGTCTTTTGGACTCTGTGGGAGAGGGAGAGGGTGGGATGATTTGGGAGAATAGCATTGAAACATGTATAATATCACATAAGAAATGAATCGCCAGTCTAGGTTCGATGCAGGGTGTAGGATGCTTGGGGCTGGTGCACTGGGATGACCCGGAGGGATGGTGTGTTTGGGGGCGGGGGAAGTGGGAGAGGGGTTCGGGATTGGGAACACATGTACACCTGTGGCGGATTCATGTTGATGTGTGGCAAAATCGATACAATATTGTAAAGCAAAAAATAATAATAATAAATAACATTTTAAAAAATAAAACAATGTATTTTTCTTTGCCAAAAGTTTAAAATAAATTTTTAGTAATTAAAAAAAAATTAACTGTGTTAAAGACATTCAAATGACCACCCTAACCATTTTCAAGTGTTTGGTTCCTTCATGCTAAGTGTTTTTACTTTATTGTGCCATGGATATATAAAACTTTTTCATCTTGCAAATTTGAAATTCTACAGCAGTTAAACAACTCTCTATTTCCCCCTCCCCCAGCCACCAGCAACTATCATTATACTCTCTGTTTCTATGAGTTTGGCCACTTCAAATACGTCATATAAGTGGACTCATGCAGTGTTTGTCATTTTGTAATGGGCTCATTGTCCTCCAGGGCTTCCCTGGTGGCTCAGTCAGTAAGGAATCTGCCTACAATGCAGGAGACCTGAGTACAATCCCTGGTTCAGGAAGATCACCTGGAGAAGGAAATAGCGACGCACTCTAGTATTCTAACCTGGGAAAACCCATGGACAGGGGAGCGTGGCAGGCTACAGTCCAAATGGTCGCAAGAGTCAGACACCACTTAGCACCTAAACCACCACCACACTGCTGACCTCCAGCATCATACATCTTGTACCACATACCATGCACCTGCTTTTTAAACATGGTTTCAGCCCTTCTCTCCCAAAAGTTCTAAGAAGCCAATATCATGTATAAATCATGCAATTTCAAGTTAAGTGAGAAACATGAGGGTCTGTCTATCTGCTTTGCATGTTTCTTTAACAGGGAAAGAAATCATTCTTCTTATCAGAAATCATTCGGTGATAGGGAACCCACAAACTTTGAGGGTGCATACCCCATTTTTTAATAAACCTCACCATTGAAATTTAACACTACTCTCTCTACTGTCCTGGAAATGCATTTATTGAAATCCCAGAATTTGACAGAAATAAAGCAGCTACCCAATGCCAATTTAAAGCAGGGATTTTCCTCAAAATCTTATAACATCTTGCAAATCACCTTTGCCTTTTGGGCAACTAGCCATTCTATTCATTGTATCATTAAGCTGGGGGTTAGTGATTAATTATGCCCCAGGAGATGACTGCAATAACAATGTTTTGCAAACAGGTTAAGCTTTCTTGTTTGGGGAAATGAAATGTGAGACAGGTATAAAAGGGGAAAGTTAGAATTTATCTACAAAGACCAGACAGAAACAAAAAGCAGTCTGCTATCTCAGCAGCTAATGGCTGCTGCCAGTCTAGGTTCGATGCAGGGTGTAGGATGCTTGGGGCTGGTGCACTGGGATGACCCGGAGGGATGGTGTGTTTGGGGGCGGGGGAAGTGGGAGAGGGGTTCGGGATTGGGAACACATGTACACCTGTGGCGGATTCATGTTGATGTGTGGCAAAATCGATACAATATTGTAAAGCAAAAAATAATAATAATAAATAACATTTTAAAAAATAAAACAATGTATTTTTCTTTGCCAAAAGTTTAAAATAAATTTTTAGTAATTAAAAAAAAATTAACTGTGTTAAAGACATTCAAATGACCACCCTAACCATTTTCAAGTGTTTGGTTCCTTCATGCTAAGTGTTTTTACTTTATTGTGCCATGGATATATAAAACTTTTTCATCTTGCAAATTTGAAATTCTACAGCAGTTAAACAACTCTCTATTTCCCCCTCCCCCAGCCACCAGCAACTATCATTATACTCTCTGTTTCTATGAGTTTGGCCACTTCAAATACGTCATATAAGTGGACTCATGCAGTGTTTGTCATTTTGTAATGGGCTCATTGTCCTCCAGGGCTTCCCTGGTGGCTCAGTCAGTAAGGAATCTGCCTACAATGCAGGAGACCTGAGTACAATCCCTGGTTCAGGAAGATCACCTGGAGAAGGAAATAGCGACGCACTCTAGTATTCTAACCTGGGAAAACCCATGGACAGGGGAGCGTGGCAGGCTACAGTCCAAATGGTCGCAAGAGTCAGACACCACTTAGCACCTAAACCACCACCACACTGCTGACCTCCAGCATCATACATCTTGTACCACATACCATGCACCTGCTTTTTAAACATGGTTTCAGCCCTTCTCTCCCAAAAGTTCTAAGAAGCCAATATCATGTATAAATCATGCAATTTCAAGTTAAGTGAGAAACATGAGGGTCTGTCTATCTGCTTTGCATGTTTCTTTAACAGGGAAAGAAATCATTCTTCTTATCAGAAATCATTCGGTGATAGGGAACCCACAAACTTTGAGGGTGCATACCCCATTTTTTAATAAACCTCACCATTGAAATTTAACACTACTCTCTCTACTGTCCTGGAAATGCATTTATTGAAATCCCAGAATTTGACAGAAATAAAGCAGCTACCCAATGCCAATTTAAAGCAGGGATTTTCCTCAAAATCTTATAACATCTTGCAAATCACCTTTGCCTTTTGGGCAACTAGCCATTCTATTCATTGTATCATTAAGCTGGGGGTTAGTGATTAATTATGCCCCAGGAGATGACTGCAATAACAATGTTTTGCAAACAGGTTAAGCTTTCTTGTTTGGGGAAATGAAATGTGAGACAGGTATAAAAGGGGAAAGTTAGAATTTATCTACAAAGACCAGACAGAAACAAAAAGCAGTCTGCTATCTCAGCAGCTAATGGCTGCCTCCGACACTACCAGATTTTACTATAGTTAAGCTTTCAGTATCTAGTTTAGCACACTGCAACTTGCAACAGTATTTCAGAAGCAGAAACCCAAAAAGGTTTTCAACACAGTTTTTATTTGTAGTTTGTTGCTGTTGCTGTCTGGAGAATCCCAGGGACGGGAGACCCTGGTGGGCTGCCGTCCATGGGGTCTCACAGAGTCGGACACGACTGAAGTGACTTAGCAGCAGCAGCTCTTGCTGTTTAGTTGCTCAGTCAGGTTCAGCTCTCTGTGGCCCCATGAACTATTGCCCACCAGGCTCCTCTGTCCACAGGATTCTCCTGGCAAGAACACTGGAGTGGGTTGCCATTTCCTCCTCCAGGGGAATCTTCCCAAACCAGGGATCAAACCTGTGTCTCTTGCAGATGACAGGCAGATTCATTAACACTGGCGGCACCTGGGAAACCCCATTTGTAGTTTGGGCAACAGAAAATTTGAAAATGAGAAAAGGTGATGTTCAACTTCTACGTATTACCTTATTACCAAATTCAGACTCAAATTGAAGAAAGTAGGGAAAACCATTAGACCATTCAGGTATGACCTAAATCAAATCCCTTATGATTATACAGTGGAAGTAAGGAATAGATTTAAGGGCCTAGATCTGATAGATAGAGTGCCTGAAGAACTATGGAATGAGGTTCGTAACATTGTACGGGAGACAGGGATCAAGACCATCCCCATGGAAAAGAAATGCAAAAAAGCAAAATGGCTGTCTGGGGAGACCTTACAAATAGCTGTGAAAAGAAGAGAGGCGAAAAGCAAAGGAGAAAAGGAAAGATATAAGCACCTGAATGCAGAGTTCCAAAGAATAGCAAGAAGAGATAAGAAAGCCTTCTTCAGTGAAGAATTGATGCTTTTGAACTGTGGTGTTGGAGAAGACTCTTGAGAGTCCCTTGGACTGCAAGGAGATCCAACCAGTCCATTCTGAAGGAGATCAACCCTGGGATTTCTTTGGAAGGAATGATGCTAAAGCTGAAGCTCCAGTACTTTGGCCACCTCATGCGAAGAGTTGACTCATTGGAAAAGACTCTGATGCTGGGAGGGATTGAGGGCAGGAGGAGAAGGGGACGACAGAGGATGAGATGGCTGGATGGCATCACTGACTCGATGGATGTGAGTCTGAGTGAACTCTGAGAGATGGTGATGAACAGGAAGGCCTGGCGTGCTGTGATTCATGGGGTCGCAAAGAGTCGGACACGACTGAGCGACTGAACTGAACTGAACTTCTACGTAAATAGAAAGTAAGGACCATCCAGTTCTTGTGCTTATACCTACACTTCTCAGTTCTACCACACATATGTTCCAGAAAGAACTGGGTTAATCTTAGCTAACATGGTTCTTCCTTTTGGCCAGGTACAATAGTCTAGATTCCCGAGGGCAAACATGTTTTAGTTATTTTTACTAGAGTTAAACAAATAAGCACTGAATCTTTCTTTAAAATTCGAGCTGATCCTCCACGTAATCTTTTAGGAAGTTCCAAAGGTTTTGATGTCTTAAGTTTTCAACCTGGTGTTTTCACTTGCTTCCTTGTTGTTCCCTGTTGTCCACTAGCCAATCCTCATCTTAAAAAAAAAATGTTTTGAGAAATACTATCAGCTCTCCATAAAAATTATGAGAAAAAAATCCACGATTACTCTGAATACAGTTCAGTCAGTTCAGTTCAGTTACTCAGTCATGCCTGATTCTGCAACCCCATGAACTGCAACACTCCAGGCTTTCCTGTCCATCACCAACTCCCAGAATTTGCTCAAACTCATGTCTATCGAGTCGGTGATGCCGTCCAACCATCTCCTCCTCTGTCGTTCCCTTCTCCTCCTGCTTTCAATCTTTCCCAGCATCAGCATCTTTTCCAATGAGTTAGTTCTTCGCATCAGGTGGCCAATGTATTGGAGCTTCAGCATCAGTCCTTTCAGTGAATATTCAGGACTGATTGCCTTTAGGATGGATTGGTTGGATCTCCTTGCAGTCCAAGGGACTCTCAAGAGTCTTCTCCAACACAACAATTCAAAAGCATCAATTCTTTGGCACTCAGCTTTCTATATGATCCAACTCTCACATCCATATGACAACTGGAAAAACCATAGCTTTGACTAGACAGACTTTTGTTGGCAAAGTAATGCCTCTGCTTTTTAATATGCTGTCTAGCTTATAGCTTTTCTTCCAAGGAGCAAGTGTCTTTTGATTTCATGGCTGCAATCACCATCTGCAGTGATTTTGGAGCCCAAGAAAATAAAGACTTTCACTGTTTCCATTGTTTCTCCATCTATTTGCCATGGAGTGATGGGACCAGATGCCATGATCTTCATTTTTTGAATGTTGAGTTTTAAGCCAGCTTTTTCACTATCCTCTTTCACTTTCATCAAGAGTCTCTTTAGTTCCACTGTGTATGGTGTCATCTGTGTACCTGAGGTTATTGATATTTCTTCCAGCAATCTTGATTCCAGCTTGTGCTTCATCCAGCCCAGCATTTCACATGATGTACTCTGCATATAAGTTAAATAAGCAGGGTGACAATATACAGCCTTGACATACTCCTTTCCCAGCTTGGAACAAGTCTATTGTTCCATGTACAGTTCTAATTGTTGCTTCTTGAATTGCATACAGATTTCTCAAGAGGCAGGTCAGGTGGTCTGGTATTCCCATCTCTTGAAGAATTTTCCACAGTTTGTTGTGATCCACAGAGTCAAATGCTTTGGTGTAATCAATAAAGGAGTAGATGTTTTTCTGGAGCTCTCTTGCTTTTTTGATAATCCAAAGGATGTTGGCAATTTGATTCCTGGTTTCTTTGCCTTTTCTAAATCCAGCTTGAACATCTGGAAGTTCACAGTTCATGTACTACTGAAGCCTGGCTTGGAGAATTTTGAGCATTACTTTGCTAGTGTGTGAGATGATTGCATTCGTGTGGTAGTTTGAGCATTCTTTGGCATTGCCTTTCTTTGGGATTAGAATGAAAACTGACCTTTTCCAGTCCTGAGGCCACTGCTGGGTTTCCCAAATTTGCTGGCATGTTGAGTGCAGCACTTTCACAGCATCATCTTTTAGGATTTGATAAAGCTCAACTGAAATTCCAGCACCTCCACTAGCTTTGTTCATAATGATGCTTCCTCAGGCCACTTGACTTTGCATTCCAGGATGTCTGGCTCTAGGTGAGTAATCACACCATCATGATTATCCGGGTCATGAAGATCTTTTTTGTATAGTTCTGTGATTCTTGCCACCTCTTCTTAATATCTTCTGCTTCTGCCCCATCTATTTTGTGGTGAGATGATAGTGTTTCAAGGTGTCATTTCTTGACCCTACTAAGCAGGGCAGGGAAGGAGACATTTATTACACTACTGTTTCTCATGGGAAAGAACATCTGGTTTTATAGTGCACAGCTGCAAGATGTTTCCCAGGTTTCAATGGTCCTGGTAGATAAAAGAAAATTAGCAAGGTCAGAAGAGAGAAGAGATTTATCATGAAATAGAAATGATAAATGTATACAGTTACTTAATTTTTTTTTTAAGTTTTTGCCAGGCAAGTATCTTCTTTCTACTATAGAACACAAATAATACAAACAGTATCATGGGCTTATTACTCATATTTACTAAGGTTTTCCCTTTCAGAAGAAGTATAAATATACATTGAGACTAACAGAAATTCCTTTATATGGAAGATATTAAGAGTTAAATTTTACTATGCTATATGCTCAGATATATATATATACACTCCTTTTTAACTTTAAAAAAAAAATTTGGCCATACCACACAGCATGCAGGATCTCAGCTCCCTGACCAGCAATCAAACCTGCACCCCCTGCAGTAATAAAGCAGAGTCTAAACCACTGGACAGCCAGGGATGTCCCAGATATGCACACTGTTAATAACTGTTCCAGATGCTCAAGAATCCAGGGCTAGGTTATGAAGTATGACCGGGGTTTTCACCAAACTACATGATTCTGCTCTAGGATGAACCTGACTCACTCCAGCCCCAGGCCCTCTACAGATCTAAGAAACATCCTCTCAGCCTTCTGACTTATATGCGAGGCACAGCTGTACAAAAACAGTAATTCTTGGCACTTTCATAGAGAACACAGTTACAAAACATGTTCTCACATGTTACCTTAACACAACAATCTGAGATAACCAGGTCTAGAAACACTGCTACAATTTATAGATGAGGAAACCAAGGATAAACCCATGGTCTGAAGACCAAGAGGTGAGCAGAGTGAAGACCAGATCCTTGGTTTCCTGACTATTCACTGTGGTTTTCCTTCTGGAAAGAAACCACTCGCCAATGCAGAAGATATAAGAGACGTGGTTTCAATCCTGGGTTGGGAAGATCCCCAGGAGGAGGGCATGGCTACTCACTCCAATATTCTTACCTGGAGAATCCCATGGAGAGAGGAGCCTGGTGGGCTAAAGTCCATAGGGTCACAAAGAGTTGGACACGACTGAAGTGACTTAGCATGGAAGCACACATGTGTAAATCATAAAGTGAAAGCAACATTGTTCTTAATACTTCTCTTTCTATCCAGTTGTCTTTGTGCCCTTATCTCTGTCTTCCCCTCATCAGTCTTCTGATAGTGGTTCTGGAAGTTATCTCTGCCCCACAAGAGCCAGTGTGTATTTATCCTTTGTAGCCACTTCCTGAGGCTTCATGAACTAATGATTTCCCTGAGCTCCAGAAACCTCTCATTTTTCTCGGTGCCCTGCTAGACAGTTGGGACTGATTCTTAAGTAACTAGTGGGAGACAATGGTTTGGGGTAGTGATTGAGAAGGTGATTTTATCCCCAAAGTGTCCTTTGGCAATGTCTAGGGACATTTTGTGCTACCAACATCTACTGGGTAGAGACCAATTGGCTTTATTCATTTGCTAAGTCATGCCTTACTCTCTGGGACCCTATGGACAGCAGCACCCCAGTTTCCTCTGCACTCCACTATCTGGAGTTTGCTCAGATTCATGTCCATTGAGTCAATGATATGAGCTAACCGTCTCATCCTCTGCTGGCCCCTCTTCTTTTGCCTTCAGTCTTTCCCAGCAAAAAGATTACTAAGCCCCAAATGTCAATAGCATCCCAAATGTAAAGATTGAAAAACCTTGACTTAGAGCTATAATCTACCCTGAAATATTTATTACAACCATTTCCCCCAAAGAATGACTAATATCAGGACTTTCTGTCACCATGGAAATTGGAGAAAGTAATAGGATTCAATGGAGTGGGGAGTGGAGAGTGGCAAGAAGGGGTGGTGTTTTCAATGAGGCCACTAAAGTAATTGCCTAGTTGGACTGTGTGACCTGGTCATTCTTGACACCATAAAACCATGTCAGCTTTGCAGGACTGCTTCCTGGTGACATAGCAGACTAGCCAAGCGAGGAAAACAGAGAAGTGAATGTGACCCTGAGGTTCTCTATCTCAGACATACTCAAGGTTTGTTGTGTGAGCTCCACAATGAATCTCCTGCTTCCAGAGGTGAGTTCTGGGCAAAATGAGTCCCAGGCAACTACAGGAAATGATTATGCCTTCAGAATTAAAAGATAGAAAGTAGTATCCCATGGTGAGGAGCACAGTGCAGATGCGAGAACCTGAATTTGAAATCCGTGGTCTGCCTTTGCTCAATCTATCGGAGCTGGAAGTCATCTAATCCCATTCCATCTAGGGAATGAGATATTTATAAAAACATTCTGAGACCTATGTCACATAGATTTCTAAACAGCAGAGCAAAATTCCATTTCAGCTCAAGGACAAAACAACCATTTGCTCTGAGTTACAAGCTTCCGTTCTTCCCTCTCTGGCATTGCCAATTCTGTTCTTAGTTCCTCCTGTCTACCCTCACGTGGAACCAGCTCAAGGGACAAAGATGTCCTTTCACCCCATTGTCCCTCCATTTTTGCATTCATGACATGTATCACAGTGTTTTGAATGCATTATCACTGCCAGTGGAAATTTGCTGTATGAAGCAGGGAGCCCAAATCAGGTGCTCTGGGACAACCTAGAGGGGTGGGATGTGCGAGGTTCAAGAGGGAGTGGACATACGCATACTGATGGCTAATTCATGTTGATGTATGACAGAAACCAACACAATATTGTGAACAATGACATTCCAGTTAAGAATAAATAAATTTAAATAAATATGTGCGATCATTTCAGTTCAGTTCAGTTCAGTCGCTCAGTCATGTCCAACTCTGCGACCGCATGAATCGCGGCACGCCAGGCCTCCCTGTCCATCACCAACTCCCGGAGTTCACTCAGACTCGCGTCCATCGAGTCAGTGATGCCATCCAGCCATCTCATCCTCGGTCGTCCCCTTCTCCTCCTGCCCCTAATCCCTCCCAGCATCAGAGTCTTTTCCAATGAGTCAACTCTTAGCATGTTACTTAAGCCTAATATTTTTTTCAAAAAATAAATGGATGTTCAAAAAACATTCAAAAACATTTTCCTTAAACCTCTTTCTTTCCCATTCCAGTTCGCCCAATCCAGTGTAATTTCTCCTTTCCCACGTAGCTTAAATCCAGGGACCAATCTTTGTTATCTGCCCTCTGGACCCTTGTTTCACATTTGACACTTTTCCACGCTCTCCACTTGACATTTTTCCAGTTTCAACTGCAGAGGCATTTAGTTTTTAATTTTCCCTCTCTTACTGCAGCTTTCTATTACTAGAACATCACATGTGCACACATCAGTACTTTTCCCTTTGTCCAATAGAATTGAAACTGTATGGGTATGTAAGTTCTACTTGTCGCTGCTCATGGAAAACAGTGTTTATTTTGAGCTTTCATCTCATCTAACTACAGCTTACCTGTCACAGTCTGATTCATCTACTGAGATAAGGGGGCTTGAGCTCTCATAACATTTTTCTTTTCCACAATCAGTTTTGAGCAAAATTAACAAAATTAGCAAAATTAACACCTGTGGAGTGTGTGTGAGTGACTGTATGTGTGTGTGAGAGAGAGAGAGAAAAGGAGACCATCATAAAAAAGAGAGAGAAAAGGATCTTATTTTCAGATAGTTAAAGGTCATAGAATGGGGCTTCCCTGGTGACTCAAACTATAAAGAATCTGCCTGCAATACAAGAGACCCAAGTTAGACCTCTGGGTTGGAAAGATCCTCTGGGGAAGGGAAAAGGAACCCACTCCAGTATTCTTGCCTGGAGAATTCCATGGACAGAGGAGCGTGGTGGGTTACAGTCCATGGGGTCACAAAGAGTCAGACACAACTGATCAACTAACACTTTCACACAAAGGTCACAGAAATTATTTCTCTTAAATAAGTTTCTACCTGTGTCCCTGGCTGCTGTAGTACATCCAGCATAACACAATGACCCTTTGCTCTTCCGTGTCAAGGTTCCAAGCCTAAGGGTCATGCTAAGAAGAGGGACTTAGGACTGCATTAGTTTCCATTCACTATTGGAGTCTATCCCAATGCTTGACTGTTTTTCATCCTTTGGCAAAGGCAAGTTTTTGCTTTGTTTAGAAAGTTCTTTGCTGTTGGCAGTAGCACATATTTCACAAAAAGATAGAATGAAGGAAGTGGAGAGAACTATGTGACAACATTTTTCTTGATTTTTTCCCCTTAAATGGAACGATAGGGGTCATTTAGGATAAGAAAAATAAGGTGTCCTCTGACCTTTGCAAAGTAAACCCTGAATCTATTTTTCTTGCTGTTGTTCAGTAATTCATTAGTGTCTGAGTCCTTGCAACCCTGTGGTCTGTAGCACGCCAGGCTTCCCTGTCCTTCACCATTTCCTGGAACTTGCTCAGACTCAGGTCCATTGAGTCGGTGATGCTATCCAATCATCTCATCCTCTGTCATCCCCTTCTCCTCCTGCCTTCGATCTTTCCCAGCATCAGGGCCTATTTTCAGTTCAGTTCAGTTCAGTTCAGTCGCTCAGTCGTGTCCGACTCTTTGCGACCCCATGAATCGCAGCACGCCAGGCCTCCCTGTTCATCACCATCTCTCGGAGTTCACTCAGACTCACATCCATTGAGTCAGTGATGCCATCCAGCCATCTCATCCTCGGTCGTCCCCTTCTCCTCCTGCCCCCAATCCCTCCCAGCATCAGAGTCTTTTCCAATGAGTCAACTCTTCGCATGAGGTGGCCAAAGTACTGGAGTTTCAGCTTTAGCATCATTCCTTCCAAAGAAATCCCAGGGTTGATATCATCCTCGGTCGTCCCCTTCTCCTCCTGCCCCCAATCCCTCCCAGCATCAGAGTCTTTTCCAATGAGTCAACTCTTCGCATGAGGTGGCCAAAGTACTGGAGTTTCAGCTTTAGCATCATTCCTTCCACCATCCCACAAAACCTAGTTTCTCTAACAAGTCAGTGTCAGGTCAGTATTATCACCAGTTTGATTTTGTTCTGAAAGTCTAATTTTAAAATAGTCAACTAAAAACTACTTGTGAAAGTATACATTTTACCTTTGTAAAAAAATACTGTATAGAAGGTTAAACGGATCCACTCAGTGGACGCATACACAAAGGCTTTACAGCTTTCAGTGTGCTGCCCCCTAGTGAGCACTTGATAGAAAGACATCTCTGCCTGAATATTTTATTCCACGAGCCAGAGGAGGAGCCACAGACTGTGGGGCCAGGTTGGCGCTGATGGCAGTGCTGATACGGGGAGCAGATCAGGAGAGGCAGGAAAGCCACCAAAGAGCCTGAGACAGAACGACAGAGACCAAAACTGGTGTGGAATGACTGCTGAAGTTTCTCTGATGCATTAAAGTCTGCGTGGACTAAGCCAGCCAGGTTTAAGCAAGTTCCAGCGATTAGCCCGCACTCTATTTTGGAAACCAGGGACTACCGGGAGGGAGTCATTCACTGCTCGAGAGGCAGTGAGCAAGAAGCTGATCTATTAGGTGGTGGTAAAAGACCAAACTAACCAATCTGAAATTCACATGTAGTCAGAATCCTGAAAGATGCTATCTGAAAGACATGGCCAGCTCTTCAGAAATTCTTCAACTTCCATGCATTACCTTCTTTGTGCAGCAAAGGGAGGGTCACAGGGTGGAATTGTGAGCAAGGGAGGGTCACAGAGTGGAATTTTTGCCACATTGTGAAGAGTGGGTCTGGGCCTGGGAGTTTGCAGGTCCAACACAGCTACTCTGCTGGAGATGAGACATAGGTGAGCTGAACACAGTTTACAAAGGATGAGGAGTTTGCACGTCTGACCACAACAGTAAATACTGAATCTTTTGTTTCAGCATTCTAAGATAGCCTACTCTTCCCTTCTTGGGTATAGAATATAGGATTCAGTTCAGTTCAGTTCAGTCGCTCAGTCGTGTCTGACTCTTTGCGACCCCATGAATCGCAGCACGCCAGGCCTCCCTGTTCATCACCATCTCTCGGAGTTCACTCAGACTCACATCCATCGAGTCAGTGATACCATCCAGCCATCTCATTCTCGGTCGTCCCCTTCTCCTCCTGCCCCCAATCCCTCCCAGCATCAGAGTCTTTTCCAATGAGTCAACTCTTCGCATGAGGTGGCCAAAGTACTGGAGTTTCAGCTTTAGCATCATTCCTTCCAAAGAAATCCCAGG
>SJYT01067672.1:465234-523056 GCA_006410635.1 Cephalophus harveyi
TTTCAGCTTTAGCATCATTCCTTCCAAAGAAATCCCAGGGTTGATCTCCTTCAGAATGGACTGGTTGGATCTCCTTGCAGTCCAAGGGACTCTCAAGAGTCTTCTCCAACACCACAGTTCAAAAGCATCAATTCTTCGGTGCTCAGCCTTCTTCACAGTCCAACTCTCACATCCATACACGACCACAGGAAAAACCATAGCCTTGACTAGACGGACCTTAGTTGGCAAAGTAATATACAGGGGCTCTCTAACTCATATTGTATAATAATTGACATCATATTAATATAGTTGTGGCCATTGTTTTAAAGGGCTTCCCTGATGGCTCAGAGAGTAAAGAGTCCACCTGCAATGCTGGAGACTTGGTTTCAGTCCCTGGATTGGGTAGATCCACTGGAGAAGAAAATGGCAACACATTCCAGTATTCTTGCCTGGAGAATCCCATGGACAGAGGAGCCTAGCGGGCTACAGTCCAGGAGGTCACAAAGAGTTGTGCACGACTAAGCAATTAACACTCTTATTATTTTAAAAGACAAAAACAATTGGCAAAGCACGGATTGTTCTTGACACACACATAATCAGATGTGCTTTATGTCCATGCCCTGCAGATAACAGCTCTTTATCAAAATCTGACGGAAATAAAATTATGTAGAAATACATTTACTGATATGAAAATATATGGCCAGTATGGCCAGTGATTTCTGTTAAATGGGGAAGGTTCTTAACAGAAGAGGATGTACAACATAAGTACATACATATAAAATATCCCATTTCAAAATGTAAACATTTCTTTGGGTGAAAAGATTTGGGGGGATTTTCTTTTCTTTTTTAACTGTATTTTCTAAAATTCTTTTACAATGGGCATATATTACATGTGTGTGGGTTTTCTCTTTTAGGTTTAAAATATATGATACAGCAGGGTCAGCCTGGAGAGGGGAGGAGAGACCCTTTCCCAGTAAAGGGGGCAGGCAGCGCGCCCTTCTCATCACAAGCACCCAATGCTCTTTGTGCCTCTGCTGCCCCCGTGTGGCTGCAGGAAGACCTGACATCCGGAACCCCTAGACAAGACCCAACCTGGACCAAACTCCATTATCTTGGATGGATTCCTCTTTCCCTTTTCACCATTTCATGGCCTGGATTTGTCCCACTCATGAACAAGGGGGTTTTGCAATAGCAATGGCTAAGACAGGAGGTGGGGTGGACTAGAATCTGCTCAGGATGCTTACAAAATGGATACAGACTCTGGTGGGGGTTTAGGACCCAGAGAACCACTCTGGCAAGAATAAAGGAGGAGATAAGAAGGCATGAAGCCTCAGGAGGCTAATCGCCAAAGACAACAGCAAAACCGGAACCCTGAAGTGCCACTGGAAACCAGTTCCTCTGCATGGGGCATCAAGGTGATATCACATGGAGCTGGTGGCATTTACTTACTTCCGTTGTTTGTCTACAGAGTGCTGGAGGTGACTGTCCTTGACCTGCCATGTGAGCACACATTCCCAGAAATGCAGAGAGAAACCCAGTGGGGTCATAATGTCCACTTTTCCTACTGATGGTATTTTTAACTGATGACTCAATTAGCCTGCTGTTTGAGCAATAGACCATGAAGATTTAGGAAATGGGAGCCAAATTTTACACTATTATCAGATGACATGTAAATAGATTTACCCTGATCCCTTAACATTTGCAAAATTGTTATTTAGGCATTAATGCTAAGCCTTAAAATGATGAATTAATATTTTGCTTACCTCAAAGTCAATTTTTCTCTGCTTGGATTGTTGGATCTATAACAGTTAAGGGCAACAAGATCCCTTAACTAATGAATACTTTAATTTTCAAAGCATGAGCAGACTCTGAACACACACACACGATGAAACACCTCAACCACTGTTTCTCAGCCCTATACCTTAACATGACTCAGGATAAAGCTCATCAAAGCTCTAGGGCCAGACTGCCTGCCTTCAGATGCAGCTCTAGCATTTACTGTGTGACCTTAGGCAAGTCAAGACTCCTTTTTGAGTCTCCGTTGAGTTCAGTTCAGTCGCTCAATTGTGTCTGACTCTTCGCGACCCCATGGACTGCAGCACATCAGGCCTCCCTGTTGAGTCTCCATTACCTCCTCTATTTAATAGGGATAGTAATAGGACTAGGTCATAGGGTCATCAGAAGGTTAAATGAGTTAATATCTATAAAGTCCTGAAAACAGTACCTGACACAGGAGGTGCTAGATGAACTCATTAATCCATCTGCCCTACAATTATTTTTCAAAATGGACTTAAAATGTAATCGATTAATTAACTTTTAAACACAGTAATTAAAAACTTTTTAAAAAACAGACTTGGTTTTCTCTCCTTTTTTTTTTCACTAATAAGCACTAATTTATTTTACTCAAACTGGGTGACAACCAAGTGGTGACTCCCTCCTTAGCCACCTCTATAAAGTTTGATGTCATTTTCAGGAGACTCAGACTCATTGACCATATTCTCTCCCAAGCCTCTTCCTTAACTCCCTCTTCATGAAAGCCCTTGTCAGAGTCAGCCTCTTCATCAATCTCACGTATTTTAGGCAAAGTAAAGGACATGCACAGGCGTGTGTGTGTGTGAGCGTGTGTGTGTGCGCGCACACACATGCACACAGGCGGCAGGAACAGGTGCATGGAGCACGGCCGCCCTGAGCATCCTGGCACAACTACTCTTTCAATGCATCTCCTCCCCTTTCTTCCCAGCTCCCTTTCTGATCTGCCCCTCTCTCCCCACCTTCCATCCTCACTCCAGCGACCCTCACCTGTTGGTGTTCTCCAGAACCTCCACCTTCTTCCGAAGCTCCAAGTTCTCCGTTGAACAAGACTCTACCCTACAGAGGAGAGAGAAAAAGAAAAACCCGAGTTCTATCAGGGGAGCAAGCACTAAGCCAAGAGCTAGGATGGAGGCAGGTGGGGTTCAGAGAAAAAATAAACAGAGAAGCAGCTACCCTGGGGAGATCAGGAAGAGAGCTGAGTTGGCCTGGGGAAAAGGGTGAGGACATAAAAGAAAAAAAAAAATGAGAGAGAAAGAGATTAGTAACAAATGGCTCAATAATGGGAAATGAACTGGAATGGTACACAATGTAAACTTATGTGCTGTGCTCAGTCGCTCAGTCATGTCTGACTCTTTGCGACCTGATGGACTGTAGCCCTCCAGGCTCCTCTGTCCACGGGATTCTCCAGGCAAGAACACTGGAGTGGGTTGCCATGCCCTCCTCCAGCAGATCTTCCCAACCCAGGGATCGAACCCAGGTCTCTCGCACTGCAGGTGGATTCTTTACCATCTGAGCCACCAGGGAAGCCCAAACTTCTTAAAGGGTTTTTCAAACTTGATTTCTCTTGACTTTTCCCTATGGCTCTCAATGCTCATCACACTTCTCCCTCCATATTACAGGATCTGAATGCTGCTAGCTGTGCTCTTGGCCAGAAAGACTGACAGGGCTTGGGACAGGGGGAGAGGAAAGGACAAGACCCTAGGACCTCAGGGCAAGGAACCCAGGTGCTGGAGGAGGCATGCCCCAAGAGGCCATAAAGAAATTTTCACTGAAACATCTTGACCCCGGATACCT
Organism: Cephalophus harveyi; assembly: GCA_006410635.1. Classification (NCBI taxonomy): domain Eukaryota; kingdom Metazoa; phylum Chordata; class Mammalia; order Artiodactyla; family Bovidae; genus Cephalophus; species Cephalophus harveyi. The sequence continues at coordinate 468,820 of SJYT01067672.1, forward strand.
CAACAATGATTGGTAATAATTCTTATTACCAAAACCTAAACCAGGAGGAAGAAACACTGACTTTCAGTAGGAACTTCAGAAACCAGCCAGGATCCAACTGCTCCTCTCATCACATATACATAAAGATTCACTTCTAGAGCCAGGGACTCATTCCCATTTTAAATTGATATTAGTTTGTCAGACGGGAACTATTTTCTAGGGTAATACAAGATTGTGTTTTAATTTATGTTTTTCTAAGAGCCCTCCTGATATTCCAGGCTATGCAGAATAACACAAGGTATCTTCCAGTGTTTTTGTGCAAAGTCACTCACCTATAACACGAATCACAGTAGACAGAAAATAAAGAATGCCAACTTGTCTTATATCCCCTGCTGCTCTGTCTAGGGTGCGAGAGAGTGTGGCCAAGGGTAATTGATTAATTAGCCCTGCTCTTTTCTGCCAAAATAGTACCTCTCCTCTGAGGAGTCCAGGAATGTGCATGAAGGTCTGTATTTGTGCTTATTTGAAAGTAAGCCTTCAAGGAATTATGGACCCTTGGTTGAAAACAGTTCTGTACAAATGCCTACTAAGATCAAAAAGCGGAAATGTGTTAGTCACTCAGTCAAGTCCAGCTCTTTGTGACTCCATGGACTCTAGCCCGTCAGGCTTCTCTGTCCATGAGATTCTCCGGGCAAGAATACTGCAGTGGGTAGCCACTGCCTTCTCCAGGAGATCTTCCTGACCAAGGGACGGAACCCAGGTCTCCTGCATTGCAGGTGGATTCTTCACCAAGGAAGTTGTACTTTTTATTTCTTGCTAGATTTATAAGCTTCTCCTCTAAAAACCACTAGGTGGCAGGCAGAACACAGGCTGATAAACCAACAGCCTTTGCTGGGAGCCAGGTGAGAAACTGAACCCCCTTGTCATGGTAATCAGGGGCCCCCTGGCACTCACATTTCTCTACGTGAATTGCTCAATACACACAACCAGTTTGGCAGGAGGCTTACTTTTTCTCCAAGCTGTCCATGTATTCTTTCTTCTTCCTCCTACTTTCCTGGGCTGAAATCTGCAATGGAAAGGGAGAAAAAAAGAGGATTACGCTTCAGCTGTATCAGTAAGGGACAACAGAGGATGAGATGGTGGGATGGCATCATTGACTCAACAGACATGAGTTTGAGCAAACTCCAGAGGCAGTGACAGACAGGGAAGCCTGGCGTGCTGCAGTCCGTGGGCTTGCAAAGAGTTGGAGACGACTCAGCGACTGAACAACAACGTGGCAGTAAACCCAGATGACTGGAGGCCGTGAGCACAGTAATCACAGAAGCCCTGCTCACTTCTGTGGCCACTTCCCATTTCTTTAACCTGCTGGCTCATCTACTAATCGCCTCTTCTGCTCCCCACCTTCATTCTTTCTGGACTTATTGCTCCACTGATCTCCAGTAGCATATTGGGCACCTAATGACCTGGGGAGTTCCTCTTTTGATATCCTATCATTTTGCCTGTTCATACTGTTCATGGGGTTCTCAAGGCAAGAATACTGAAGTGGCTTGCCATTCCCTTCTCCAGTGGACCACATTCTGTCAGACGTCTCCACCATGACCCGCCTGTCTTGGTTTGCCCTGCAGGCATGGCTTGGTTTCATTGAGTTAGACAAGGCTGTGGTCCTAGTGTGATTAGATTGACTAGTTTTCTGTGAGTATGGTTTCAGTATGTCTGCCCTCTGATGCCCTCTTGCACCACCTATCATCTTACTTGGGTTTCTCTTACCTTGGGTGTGGGGTATCTCTTCACGGCTGCTTCAGCAAAGCACAGCCGCTGCTCCTTACCTTGGAGGAGGGGCCGTTCCTGACCTTCAACACGGGATAGATCCTCTAGGCCCTCCTGCTGATCCTTGGGTTGCTCCTCCCGGCCTACGGCCCTGGCCTCGGGCGTGGGTGGCTCCTCTCAGCTGCCGCCTCTGGCCTCGGTTAACTTCCTCAAAATTGTGAAAAGATGAAATGCATTTTAGATGCCATTTCTATCTCTTTGGGGGTAACATTATTATTATTGTATTATTATTAATTATTATTACTACTACTAATGTAGGGAACATACTAGCCATTATTTATGAATGCTTATTGTGTCTTTCTTTAATCCTGAAAATAACCAAACCTGGATGTAAATTTAATTTCCCAGAGATTGCTGCCAAGAGAGTTTCTCATGATTAGGAAACCAGTACACGGCAGTACTGAAACTCAAACTGTTAGTCTAACACTAAAAATTCAAGTCTTTCCACCATACTCAAGCGGCTGTCTCTCCTTTTTAACAATCATTTCTTTTCAAGACATACAAAATTCTATTTGCTCTTCAGAAAGGTAGTTAGCAAAGCTGATGAATTAATCTGAACAAAGTAACCCTCCCTCTGCTCCTGAGTTATAAGGACATTTGTCACCACGAATTTTTGAGATGGTGTCGGACTAAAGGAGATCATTGGATATTTCCAATCAGACATACAAGAAGACTAAAATTATGACAAAACAGTACAGTAAGCCCCCGACATACGAATGAGTTCTACTCCATTCCAAGAGTGCTTTCAGAAGTCAAATTTTTTGTAGGTCTGAAGAAGTTAGCCTGGGTACCATATGTAATACTGTGATCGGTTATATAGCACTGCACTATATAATAGGTTTTTGGGCTTCCCATGTGGTGCTAGTGGTAAAGAACCCGCCTGCCAATGTGGAAGACAGGAGAGAGGTGTGTCTGATCCCAGGGTTAGGAAGATACACTAGAGAAGGAAATGGCAACCCGCTCCAGTATTCTTGCCAGGAGAATCCCATGGACAGAGGAGCCTGGCAGGCTACAGTCCATAGGTCTCAAAGAGCTGGACATGAATGAAGCGACTGAGCATGCATGCTTGCATAGTTGATTTGCAATATGTTCATTTCAGGTACACAATATAGTGATTCAATATTTTTTGTAGGTTATATTTTATTTAAAGTTATTAAAAATATACTTGTCTGTACTGCACAATTTATCCTTGTTGCTTATTCATTCTATACATGGCAATTTGTGTCTTTTAATCCCATACCTCTATTTCATCCCACCCACTAGTCTGGTAATCACTAGTTTGTTCTCTATTTCTTTAAGTCCATTTCTGTGTTGTTATACTCATTAAGTGATAACATAAAATATTTGTTTTTGTCTGACATTTCACTAAGCATAAAAATCGCTTAGAGGATATTTTTAAAATCACTGTACTTCTTTTAAGTTGTGCCTTAGATATTTTATGTAAATAAAACCAGTTTTCCCAATAAAGACATTATCTAACAAACTTTGATTCCAATATGCTGAACCAAAACATACATTTTTAGATAAACGAGAGATTTTTTTAAAAATAAATAAACTTCAAAAACTGATATTCATATGAAGGCCTGCCTAAAGTCAACAGTAAATGTACGTTTATATTAGTTCTAGCCAGAAAACTCTTTCAAGATGGTATTTGTACAAACAGTTCTTTGCTTAAGGTTTCATAAAACCCTTAGTGAATACTTTTGGGGGCTCTTTAGAAAAACAAAGTTTGAGTTAAAGTTAATTACTTTCTCAGAATAAGCAAGCAGGAGTCTCAGATGGAGCATGGAAATCCCTTCTAGCCTCATTCATTATTAAGGAGAAAACAAAAAGACCTCGTACTTTAATAAAAGGAGCCTTGTGCAGAGAATCAGGGGGCTCCAGCTGAATTATAACCCAGGCTCTGATAATGATTTAGTGTAAGAATTAAAGGCAAATATTTCATCTCTTGCTGTCTCAAGTTTCAGCTTGGCTGTGTAACGTTTGACAGGTTCTATAATAAGGCTCAAACTCAGTTTTCTCATCTATTAAGTTAAATAACGCTATGCTCTTGTAGGGTTACTAGGAGGATTAAATGAGTTAACATGTGTAAGGCATTGAGAACAAAGCCTCGCACAGAATAGCTAATATTAGTGATTGCAATCACATCTCCTCTCCCCTTTGAAATTTTTTTTAAAAAATAACTGAAAGTTTTTAAAAATAGCTATCTCATTATCTTGGTGTTTTTTTTTTTTTTTTCCTTCTGTTTTTTGGCCATACCATATGGCATGTGGGAACTTAGTTCCCTAACCAGGAATTGAACCTGCACCCTCTGCAATGGAAACATGATGTCTCAAGCACTGGACCAACAGGAAAGTCCCTCCCCTTTGAAATTTTAAACTTCCTGAATACAGGGATCATATCTACTCCATCTTGATACTCTCAAAATACCTACAATGTAGCTTATATATAGTAGCTGCTCAATAATTATTTATTGACCTGAATTTAAACATCAAGGACAATGGCCACGTACTATGTGGGTTATTGGGGTTGTATTCATTTAATTTTTTTTCAAGATGCAGCTATCTGGGAAAATAAGAGAACTCTTTGGGGAAAACATCTGTGAACAAAGTATTCCCATGAGAAAGTTTCTATCAGGTTGGAAAAGTACTTTAAAAATTCCTCCCCCAGAGAAGGCAAGAGCCTTTTGGTCTCTCTGGGAGCCAAAGTCTGCTCTCTTAGCGCAGCCTGGAATATGCCCACTGTCTGGAAAAGCCAAGCTCCTCTCTTTATCCCCTTCTCTTCTTTCTCCTTTCCCCATCCCAGGCCCATGAATCACCCCAGCTTCTTCTCACTCTGCTGGAGGCCTCCTCCTCCCAGGAGAACTAATTGTAAATTCTTTATTACTTTAGCTTTATTGCTTTTAGCTCTGGAAAGAGCATGCTGTAGGTGGTAATTATATTTCATTTGTAAATATTATCTCTAAGAGAATAGCTTAATGGCTTTTTGGTAATGCTATCTGTAATTTCGTAGCTGCTAAATTTATGTGTCAACTAGAAACTTGAAGTAAACAGAGTTTATAAATTTATTCCTGTAGAATGATGTAAGATCTTGTTTGACTCTTAATACGGCTCAGATAAGAAAAACGGAGCCCATCAGCTAAGCCAGCAGTGAAATTAAAAATGCAATGAACATTCTGAGCAGTCTTCAAGAATCGGGATGAATTAACAGTGAAACTCAGCATGTGAATGTCAGTTCTCCTATGAAGTCAGGTTACAGGTTACTTGGCCTTCAAAGGTTCATGTGTTTTTTTCAAAAGTTAGGTTCAAGTTAGCTTTTCGCATTAAAAAAAAAAAAAAATTCAGATAGAAAGTGCCTTTAACCTTCACAGCAAAGAATTTCATGGAATTGTGAAGAAGAATCTAAGTCACAGGTAATGCTACTGACCCCTGTAGAAGGTCAGCAGACAGAAATGCTTCTCCGTAAGAAGTTAATGTCCTCTCTGATGCATTAGCTGTAACGGTAGGGTCAGGATGAGGATAGGATGGTAATTGGATCCCATTTTGTCCGGAGGGGCTCCTAAGGAAAACTACATGCTGTGGCCTTCCCAGCAATAAGGTGTATTAAATGTCAGCAAACATCTGCATACTTTGATGAGGTTTACTTCCTCTCAAGAGGTAGCCTTATGGAATGATAAACTGTATAAGAACTAAGGACAAAGCTTAACAGATTTATAATCAAAATACTATTTGAATTGGATAAGCTGAGTTGGTTTTCTCCATTTGTAAAACAGGTAGTAGTTGCAAACACTAAATGTATCAATACAATTGAAGGGCCTCAGTTCAGTTCAGTTCACTTCAGTCTCTCAGTCGTATCCAACTTTTTGTGACCTCATGGACTACAGCATGCCAGGCTTCCCTGTCCATCACCAATTCCTGGAGTTTACTCAAACTCATGTCCATTGAGTCGGTGATGCCATCAAACCATCTCATCCTCTGTCGTCCCCTTTTCCTCCTGCCTTCAATCTTTCCCAGCATCAGGGTCTTTTCAAATGAGTCAGCTCTTTTCATCAGGTGGCCAAAGTATTGGAGTTCCAGCTTCAACACCAGTCCTTCCAATGAACACTCAGGACTGATTTCCTTTAGGATGGACTGGTTGGATCTCCTTGCAGTCCAAGGGACTCTCAAAAGTCTTCTCCAACACCACAGTTCAAAAGCATCAATTCTTCGGTGCTCAGCTTTCTTTATGGTCCAACTCTCACATCCATACATGACCACTGGAAAAACCATAGCTTTGACTAAATAGACCTTTTTGGCAACGTAATGTCTCTGCTTTTTAATATGCTGTCTAGGCTGGTCATAACTTTTCTTCCAAGGAGTAAGTGGTCTTCTAATTTCATGGCTGCAGTCACCATCTGCAGTGATTTTGGAGCCCAAAAATATAAAGTCTATGTTTCCCATCTACTTGCCATGAAGAGATGGGACCGGATGCCATGATCTTCGTTTTCTGAATGTTGAGCTTTAAGCCAACTTTTTCACTCTCCTCTTTCACTTTCATCAAGAGGCTTTTTAGCTCCTCTTCACTTTCTGCCATAAGAGTGGTGTCAACTGCATATCTGAGGTTGTTGATATTTCTCCCGGCAATCTTGATTCCAGCTTGTGTTTCTTCCAGCCCATCATTTCTCATGATGTACTCTGCATAAAAGTTAAATAAACAGGGTGACAATATACAGCCTTGACGTACTCCTTTCCCGCTTTGGAACCAGTCTGTTGTTCCATGTCCAGTTCTAACTGTTGCTTCCTGACCTGCATACAGGTTTCTCAGGAGACAGGTCAGGTAGTCTGGTATTCCCATCTCTTTCAGAATTTTCCACAGTTTGTGGTCTGTCTCTTATACACATCTCGGCCTCCGGCCCTGGCCTCGGGCGTGGGTGGCTCCTCTCAGCTGCCGCCTCTGGCCTCGGTTAACTTCCTCAAAATTGTGAAAAGATGAAATGCATTTTAGATGCCATTTAGAATTTTCCACAGTTTGTGGTGATCCACATAGTCAACGGCTTTAGCATAGTCAATAAAGAAGAAATAGACGTTTTTCTGGAACTCTCTTGCTTTTTTGATGATCCAGCAGATGTTGGCAATTTGACCTCTGGTTCCTCTGCCTTTCCTAAAACCAACTTGAATATCTGGAAGTTCACGGTTCATGTACTGTTGAAGCTTGGCTTGGAGAATTTTGAGCATTACTTTACTAGTTTGGGAGATGAGTGCAATTGTGCAGTAGTTTGAGCATTCTTTGGCATTGCCTTTTTTAGGGATTGGAATGAAGACTGATATTTTCCAGTCCTGTGGCCACTGCTGAGTTTTTGAAATTTGCTGGGATATTGAGTGCAGCACTTTCACAGCATCATCTTTTAGGATTTGAAACAGCTCAACTGGGATTCCATCACCTCCACTAGCTTTGTTCGTAGTGATGCTTCCTAAGGCCCACTTGACTTCACATTCCAGGATGTCTGGCTCTAGGTGAGTGATCATACCATTGTGATTATCTGGGTAATGAAGATCTTTTTTGTATAATTCTTCTGTGTATTCTTGCCACCTTTTCTTAATATCTTCTGCCTCTGTTAGATCCATACCTTTCTGTCCTTTATTGTGTCCATCTTTGCAAGAAATGTTCCCTTGATATCTCTAATTTTCTTGAAGAGATCTCTAGTCTTTCCCATTCTATTGTTTTCCTCTATTTCTTTACATTGATTGCCAAGGAAGGCTTTCTTATTGTTCCTTGCTATTCTTTAAACTCTACATTCAAATGGGTATAACTTCCTTTTCTCCTTTGCCTTTCACTTCTTTTCTCAGCTATTTGTAAGCCCTCATCAGACAATCATTTTGCCTTTTTACATTTCTTTTCCTTGGGCATGGTCTTGATCCCTGTCTCCTGTACAATGTCATGAACCTCCATCCATAGTTCTTCAGGCACTCTGTCTATTAGACCCAATCCCTTGTATCTGTTTCTCACTTCCACTGTATAATCGTAAGGGATTTGATTTAGGTCATATCTGAATGGTCTAGTGGTTTTCCCTACTTTCTTCAATTTCAGTCTGAATTTGACAATAAGGAGTTCATGATCTGAGCCATAGTCAGCTCCTGGTCTAGTTTTTTGCTGACTGTATAGAGCTTCTCCATCTTTGGCTGCAAAGAATATCATCAATCTGATTTCGGTGTTGACCATCTGGTGATGTCATCTGTAGAGTCTTTGCTTGTGTTGTTGGAAGAGGGTGTTTGCTATGTCCAGTGCATTCTCTTGGCAAATCTCTATTAGCATTTGCTCTGCTTCATTCTATTCTCCAAGACCAAATTTGCCTGTTACTCCAAGTGTTTCTTGACTTTCTACTTTTGTATTCCAGTCCCCTATAATGAAAAGCACATCTTTTCAGGGTGTTAGTTCTAGAACATCTTGTAGGTCTTCATAGAGCCATTCAACTTCCACTTCTTCAGGATTACAGGTCGGGGCATAGACTTGGATTACCATGATGTTGAATGGTTTGCCTTGGAAATGAACAGAGATCATTCTGTCGTTTTTGAGATTGCATCCAAGTACTGCATTTTGGACTCTTGTTGACTATGATGGCTACTCCATTTCTTCTAAGGGATTCTTGCCCACAGTAGTAGATATAAGGGTCATCTGAGTTAAACTCACCCATTCCAGTCCATCTTAGTTCTCTGATTCCTAAAATGTTTACTCTTGCCATCTCTTGTTTGATCACTTCCAATTTGCCTTGATTCGTGGACCTAACATTCCAGGTTCCTATGCAATATTGCTCTTTACGGCATCAGACTTTGCGTCTATCACCAGACACATCCACAAGTGGGTGTTGTTTTTGCTTCAGCTCCATCCCTTCATTCTTTCTGGAGTTATTTCTCCACTGATCTCCATTAGCATACTGAGCACCTACCAACCTGGGGAGTTCATCTTTCAGTATCCTATCTTTTTGCCTTTTCATACTATTCATGGGGTTCTCAAGGCAAGAATACTGAAGTGGTTTGCCATTCCCTTCTCCAGTAGACCGCATTTTGTCAGAACTCTCCATCATGACCCGTCCATCTTGGATGGCCCTACATGGCATGGCTCATAGTTTCATTGAGTTAGACATCAAAGGGCCTAGCATATAATAAAAGATCAATGAGTGTTTGCTATTATCATACTAGTATTATTATTATTTAGAGTTATTTTTATTTAGAATAGCTTCTTAGGGTTGTTTCATTCTGAATAATTCTATTATTTATAGTTATTATTTAGTTCTCTCTTAGTTCTTGCCACCTTTATTTCAGCTCAGCTACTACCAAGCTGCTGCCACCATCTTGACTGTCCTGAAAGTCTCTCTTTTTTTTAATTAAAAGACCAAACAGGAACAAAAACAGTTAAATCTGAAAAGAAAGGCAATGCAGAACACAGCCTTCCAAAGTGACTTTTTAACACTGCTAAAGGAACTGAGGTCCCTCGGGAGCTTTTGTCACCCCCAGGGTGGGGAGGGGGAAGGTGGGAGGGAGAGGGAGACTCTATTTCAGGAAATACAAGGAATTTAGGCAGTTTTCCCCTCCTCTGAGCTGTGACTTCTGTTTTCATCTACTGGGATTTCTTTTTCTTTTTTTAATATTTGTCTATATTGTGTCTTAGTTGTCCAGAGGCATGTAGAATTTTAGTTCCCTGACCAGGGATTGAACTCACATATCCTGCCTTGGAAGGTGAATTCTTAAGCACTGGACCACAAAGGAAGTCCCTTTACTGGGATATCTATTTCCTCAAGACTGGTTACAAGGTGGATCACAATTCTCCCTTAACTTTCTTCCTTTGTGCTGTCTCCCCAAACAACACTTTTCATTCCAAGAATTCTATTACTATAGAGCAAAAAAAAAAAAGTACTTAAAGTAAAAAAAAAATTTTTTTTTTAAATTTCTCCAAAAAATAACATTGGGAAGCTGCAGAGCTCTCAAAGTTCTTAGGAAACTTTGGGATTTTGACCCTGAATGCCTTTCTTGTGTGGAACACAGACCCCAGTGTCCTCCCAATTTTCTGTCTCTCTTAAAAGGTGGAGCTTAACAAAATAAAATTCATTACTAAATTTTCTCCAAATCCTTTACTTTTTAAAGACTCTATAAAATAAGCATAAATATATCATTAAGGTGAACTGTGGTGTTGGAGAAGACTCTTGAGAGTCCCTTGGACTGCAAGGAGATCCAACCAATCCATTCTGAAGGAGATCAGCCCTGGGATTTCTTTGGAAGGAATGATGCTAAAGCTGAAATTCCAGTACTTTGGCCACCTCATGCGAAGAGCTGACTGATTGGAAAAGACTCTGATGCTGGGAGGGATTGGGGGCAGGAGGAGAAGGGGACGACAGGGATGAGATGGCTGGATGGCATCAGTGACTCGATGAACGTGAGTCTGAGTGAACTCCGGGAGTTGGTGATGGACAGGGAGGCCTGGCGTGCTGCAGTTCACAGGGTTGCAAAGAGTCAGACATGACTGAGTGACTGAACTGAAGGTGAATGATGGATGGCATCACCGACTCAATGGTCATGAACTTGGGCAAACTCCGGGAAATGGTGAGGAACTGGGAGGCCTGGCATGCTGCAGCCCATGGGGTGACAAAGAGTTGGACACTACTGAGTGACTGAACAACAAACAACAACAAGATGAATGAATTAGGCTCTCCTCAAATGAGTGCTGTGTACTTCAGATGAATTCCAGACATACAGCTCTCGTTTGGAGCCACATTCATGTTCCTGCGCTTCAGTATGTGAAAGGTCACTGAGTGAAGTCCATTCATTTCACCTAATTCTCATCCTTAATCCAGTGGTTTTCAAATTGTAGTGTGTATCATGGTCATCCGGAGGGCTTGAAAAAGCACAGATTACTGGTCTCCACTATCAGAGTTTCTCATTCAGTAGGTCTGGGAAAAGCCCTGAGAACTTGCATTTCCAGCCGGAATCCAGATAATGCTAACTCTGCTGGGAGCACTCTGAGAACCATTGACCTATGCTCTTCCTATCCTGGCCCTTCCTTTTTTCTCAAATAGAAAGAGCTTTTCTGCAGAATGAAGCCAGAGTGAGAAGCACAAAATCAAGAGAAAGGAAGCAGGCACAGAGATAGAAACAGAAACAAAATTGTTCAGCTCCGGGACCCACCAGGGTCTAAAGGCAATTTCAATACTCCACTTTCCAGTTATAGGTTAAAATCCTTTTTGCTAAGCTATTGTGAATTGGGTTTGTGCCACTTGCAGCAAAAGAAACACAGCCAGTATAACCTCAGTAAAACGTACAGTTATTACCATGTCCAATATTCTTTTTGCTAAGCTATTGTGAATTGGGTTTGTGCCACTTGCAGCAAAAGAAACACAGCCAGTATAACCTCAGTAAAACGTACAGTTATTACCATGTCCACTCGAGGGCATTTCTCACTGCTCCTGTAAGTAACCAGAGAAGTTATTTCTCTGCATCAGTTTATCAGATTCGTCACCAACAAATATCTGTTACCAATGTGACAACCGCCACATGTTTCATGATGGAGATCTGACAGTAGTCGAAGCAGATGGAAACTCCCCCAAGGTAGATCAAGCACTGAAGGCAAAGTTGAGCATATGTTTGGTGAGCCTGGAATCTTTCATCCATTTATTCAATGAATATTTGTTAAATCCCAACTACATGCTCTTCATTAGACCAAGCGCTGGAAGAAAACAGTGAAAAAAGCCTTTCCTGTCAAGTTGGGGTGACAGAAGTAAGCAGTCCTTTACAATAGTGTTAGATCAGTGTTCTGCAGGCGTCAACACGGTACCGTTGGCTCTGGAGTGGACAAAAGCACCAGGGAGCCAGGAATGTGTTCGGTGAACCATTGCTTTCAGACAAGTTCTGGGTGAAGGTGAGAGCACAGTGGATGTGACAGACACATGGATTTTTGTGTTTGGGGGACAAGTTTATGGCTTTGAATAGATTTAGGTTGGAGGCATGGCTCCACTGTCTTTTCATCTAGCAATTACAGAAAGTCCCTTACAGATGAACAAGTGTCCATTCTGAGAGTGCATTCATAAGTCTAATTTGTTTGTAAGTCCTACAAACTTAGCCTAGGTACCCAACTAACACAATTGGCTATATAGCACTGTACTGATATGGGTTTATAATACTCTTCACACAAATAATAAACAAACACAAAAAATAAAGAGAATATTTTTAATTTTACAGTCCAGTACCTTGAAAAGTACAGTTGTACCAGCTACATCGGGCTTCCCAGGTGGCATAGTGGTAAATAATGCACCAATGCAGGAGACACAGGAGACAGGGGTTCAATCACGAGGTCGGAAAGATCTCCTGAAGAAGGAAATGGCAACCTGCTGCAGTATTTTTCCTGGGAAATCCTATGGACAGAAGAGCCTGACAGGCTACAGTCCACAGGATGACAAAAGAGTTCGACAGCTTTGTGACTGAACAGCAACAACCAGCTACATCACTGCTGCTTTTATGCTTGCTTCCAGGTGTCCTGGGCTTGAAGTAAAGATGCTGTACTTCTGTATGCTATGCCCTGGACAGTAAAGCACACAAACGCACAACCACTTTAGAGGATGAACGCACATGACAGTGTACACCAGACACGTGAACTCCTAATAACTCATGTGACTGGATAGATGAATGCACCTTCGCATCTCTGAAAGTTTGCAACTTGAAGGTTTCTATGTAGGGCACATAATATAACTGGAAAGCCTCAGTTTCTCCTATTTACAAACCAAGCTATTTTTACTTATTTTAGGTTAATATTGCAGTAAACCCTGCATACCAGTACTAAATATATGGGCTTCCCAGGTGGCACTAGTGATAAATAATCTGCCTGCCAATGCAGGAATTGTAAGAAGCTTGGGTTCGATCCCTGGGTCAGGAAGATCCCCTGGAGGAGGGCATGGAAACCCACTCCAGTATTCTTGCCTGGAGAATCCCCATGGACAGAGGAGCCTGGGGGGTGACAGTCCATAGGGTCACACAGAGTCAGATATGACTGATGTGGCTTAGCATGCATGCACCAAACATATAATAAATGTTCTATCAATGTCAACTAAACAAAATACCCCCAAATTACATAATTTTAGAAAAGCAGTATAGGAAGCCCTCATCTTCCAATGGAAAGCTGATTATGGAGGAAATGTGAAACCTGAAGTTCCCAAGACCAATATAACACTAAAATTAAATAGAAGAGAAATTTTGAGTGATCAATAGGAGTGTTAGGTCCATGGGGAAAATGGTGTATTCAGTCCACATCCTTTCCCTAATATGAAGAACAAAAATTTTACAAAAATAACTAATTGCTCCAGTTTACCTGAATTGACATTTTACATTAACTTTCTCTCTGCCATAAACCATTGTTTCACCTGTCAGTGGCTCGGGATAAGCAACCCGATTGACAGCATGTACCTGATAAAAGAACACCTAAGATTTGTTGCTTTCTGGGAAGAGCTTTAATACAGACACATCAGCTCAAGGCCAGCTCACTGAGTCGGGTGGGCTGCAAGATACTTTCTTTGAGGATGTTCTGGTGTCCCAGACATATTCCATGGGTGTCTGAAATGATCCATCTCAAAGAGTTTTTCTGATGAGCTGCAGGTGCAGATTTTGTAGGAGAAATTAAAACCTAGAGCAGATATTTCAGGGACTGATGCTTCTTTTAAAGCTTCATTGACAAATCATCTATTTGTAGCTTACTCCAAATTCCTAGTGGCTACTGCTTGTAGATGTCATCTAAAATGTAGCACAATCTCTGGTTCCGCTCAGTCAGTTTTACCCGGTTCCATCACCTATTGGACCTGGAGGTATTTGAGCTTTTCAGACTCTGTTTTCTACAGAACAGCTCAGAAGAGATATTAACAATATTTAATAACCAGTAAGGAATGGGCAATAAGGCCAAATTCTAAAGGTCTTAGGCAATGTTAGGTATTAACCTCTTGGTTTCTGATAGTGAGGAGAAGAGGCTAGGGTGCGGGCATGCAGGGAAAACTTAGGGGGCTCAGGGTGGTAGTTACTTGCCTATGTTGTGAAAATATCAATATCTGAACAACCCACATGGTCATATTGATTGAGTCAAATCTAGGTGAACACTTAAAGCAAACCAGTTATAAAACTTCTTCATAACTTTAAGGTGACTATTGAGAGAAAAGAAGATATAGAAGTGAAAGAAAAGATGGAGTGAAGAAAAAAGATATGGGATCTTCAGTTGCATAAATCTAAAGAATAAAGGAAGAGGGTGTGTGTGTGTATACCAGAAAACCTAACTAAGGAGAGCCTGTAGAGAGTAGAAAGTGAAACAGGAGGAGAGGGGGCAGGGCACAAACTTTAAGAGAATAAAATAAGCATAGGACATGCATGACGAAAACTGATTAGTACAAATAGGTCCAAGTTGACAGACGAGTCATCTTCCATTAGACCTTGAGCCTCAGTATATGCTCATTGTAACACATCGGCAAGCTAAATCACACACCCCCAGGCTCCATGACAGACAGCTCCAAAGCTGACAATAAAGGCCGAAAAGTAGGCAGTGAGCCAATTCCTGGAAATCTCCACCCCTCCCCCAAAATCACTGGACTACTCCTCCCACTCATTAGCCTATGAAATTCAGTTCAGTTCAGCCGCTCAGCTGTGTCAACTCTTTGCGACTCCATGGACTGCAGCACACCAGGACTCCCTGTCCATCACCAACTCCTGGAGTCTACTCAGACTCATGTCCATTGAGTCGGTGATGCCATCCAGCCATCTCACCCATCTCATCCCATGGGTGTGAAATTACCCACTCTTATAAAAACTGACAGCCCCCTACCCTGGGGCTGCTCTCACCTTCTGAGATGACCTACACTCTGTCTGTGGAGTGTGTGTCTCTCTAAATAAGTCCACTTCTTACCTATCATTTTGTCTCTCACTGAATTCTTTCCGTGATGAGACATCAAGAACCTGAGCTTCATTAAATCCTGAGACCAGGTATGTGATCTCAGTTTAAAGACTGTGGGTTTACACCCCAATGTGAGTTACATGGTTTCAAGAGAATATTGTTTCTGAGGCCCTGAACTTTGAGCTCTATCAGATGCTAGGAAACAACTAAGAGACTCCTGTCTTAAAATGGATAAGAAAAGCAATGATTCCCTGGGCTTGCAGGTCTCATAATGGAAAAACTCGGGCAACAAGACCACTATTAGATCCCTTATTCCACTTATCTTTCTCTTTCCACTGGACTGAGATTTCTTTGGACTTTGTATTTTCCATACATTAGACAGTGCCTGGCACATGGTATGTTTCTGCCCATACCCTTCCAACTTCAAGCTGATTTAGGAGTTCTCCTTTTGCTCCAATTTATCAATCTCCACTGGAAGGTCCCTGAGGGAACAGACTGTGCCATTTACTTATCATTGTGATAGCACTTGGCTCAGAGTAAGGCTTAATATAAATATTTGTTGAACAGATAAGTATGACTATCAATCCATAAACTATCTTGGCAAATCCTTGTAGGGAAAAATCCATAAGCTTAGGCATTTATTTGTTTAAAATATGCTGCTGATTTATGGGAAAATGGATCAGACGTTAATGACTGTGCCCAAAAGCTATTCACAACCCCTTCATCTTAGTGGTCTCTTTGTATAGCAGCTGAAAAGCTTCATAGTCCACTTTGCTTAGAGGTAACCATGTAATATAGCTCTGATCCATAAACGGAAGTTCACTGGGGTGAGGATAGGTGTAAGTCTTTTATTCTCTGGCTATTTTTGGATCTTTTCCATATTTCCTTCATCCTGTCTTAAACATGGATGTAATGGCTGGTACCGAGGCAGCCATCTTGAAGTCATGAAAGAAGAGACATGAAAATCCAGTCCAGGACATCTTTGAGCACCTGGACTGTCACTAGAATCTACATATGTTCACTGTACATTTTTACGATTTAAAAAAGTGAAGGTTAAAAAATAAACAAATGTCCTATTACTTGCAACTGGAAACAATACTAATTAATAAATTGCAAGTGTTAAAGTTATCAGTTCAGTTCAGTTGCTCAGTCGTGTCCGACTCTTTGCCACCCCATGAATCGCAGCATGCCAGGCCTCCCTGTTCATTACCATCTCTCGGAGTTCACTCAGACTCACGTTCATCGAGTCCGTAATGCCATCCAGCCATCTCATCCTCGGTCGTCCCCTTCTCCTCCTGCCCCCAATCCCTCCCAGCATCAGAGTCTTTTCCAATGAGTCAACTCTTCGCATGAGGTGGCCAAAGTACTGGAGTTTCAGCTTTAGCATCATTCCTTCCAAAGAAATCCCAGGGTTGATCTCCTTCAGAATGGACTGGCTGGATCTATACAATTCTGGAATATAGTCTCTGGTGAGCACACTGTGGGACTAGGGAATGTACATGTATTTAGATCGAAGGATTTGAAAGAGTGGGAAAAAAGTTAGAAGCCAAGGTGTGTTTCCTGAATTTTCTCTGCAGTCTTTAGACAATTTCCTTCCTACACACACTAAGAATGAACCTACCTTGCTGAAAAAATGAAAGAAAAAAAAAAGTAGACTTAGAAATTTATTACTCCATTTTTCTGAAATGAGACACTCAAGCCTCTAGCTAAGCTCATTTTCGCGTTGAAAATGTTCCTAAACTTCTGGGTACAATTTCTCTCCTTTCCCATTTCCCCAGTGGTCTTTGCACCAGTTTTATTGACTAATAATAAGTTTAGCCCTGCCCCAAAGTGTAGCTCTTCTGTATTTTCACGATAAAACTCTTATAAGAAGTGCTTTATTACCCTACTGTGTGTTAGTCACCTGGTCATGTCCAACTCTTTGTGATCACATGGACTGTAGCTCATCAGGTTCCTCTGTCTGTGGAATTCTCCAGGCAAGAATACTGGAGTGAGTAGCCATTCCCTTCTCCAGAGGATCTTCCCAACCCAGGGATTGAACCCAGATCTCCACATTGTAGGCAGATTCTTTACCATCTGAGCCACCAGGGAAGTACCCTACTATAATGTTATAAAACCAATTACAGTAGTTAAAAGATTACTCATATTGCTACCATTAATATTTATCATTGAAAAACTAGTAAGTATTGATTAATCAACTCTTTCTGTCCTTGACATTCATTTCCAGCATCTTGAAAGCTTCTGGATTAAAAATAAAATAGGCCAACAACTTATTGAATAATCTTTCAAAGGAGACTTAGAGATTCTATCACCTGATTTTACAAGTGAGGAAACTGAGTGACCTAAAATGGGAGTCATCTTTATGTATATTTTCATGTTTCCATCAGCTGTGTTTATTTATGTAATCTAATCGGGACAATTTGAAGGTGAGAGCCGTTTGAAAGTGGCTCAGATGGTAAAGAGTGAGCTGGCAATGAAGGAGACCTGGGTTTGATCCCTGTGTCAGGAAGATCCCCCGGAGAAAGGAATGGCAACCTACTCCAGTATTCTTGTCTGGAGAATCCCATAGACAGAGGAGCCTGGCAGGCTACATACCATGGGGTTACAAAGAGTTGGACATGACTGAAAGACTAACACTTTCACCTTCACTTTCAATGAGGGACAAAGATTGCTTTCTCACATCCTTTTTCTTGTTTTATTCATCCAGTGCCTGACATAGTACTTTGTACATAGAAGATGCTCAATTAATGTTTACTAACTGAGGACATGATTCCACACATTTGATAGGTTTCGCCTCATTCATCAGACAATAAAAGGCTGGCCTCCCTCCATCTAGTCCCCATGGGCCTCAATGGACCTCTGAATGTACCTTGATCATTCTCACCCACCCATCCTCTGTCTGACTGCAGTCCCCTCTTCAGCCAGCTCAGATTCTAGCTCCCCTAAGGAGTCATCCATGCAATCTCCAGGCCTCATGGTTCTCACCTTGCTAAAAAAGCTCAAAGGGCAATCAGCCTGTTTAATACAATTTAGTATTTCCCGATGTAATGTCTTTTATTGATTTCTCTTTTGCTTGAATGATTGTGTCCCTGCTATATCTAAACTCCCAGAAGGCAGGAATAATATGCTATGTTTTCTATGTGCCAAAGGGCACATCTTGTTCCAGAGTACATGAAAGTCCTCAGTCTGGAAGAGACAGAAGCTGCCTCCAAGTTCCTTTGTGAATTCCTACTCTAAAAAGTAGATATGAAACAACTTCCGTATCATGAAACCAGCATCCTAAAAACACAAATGAGAGGCAGAATATTTTATTGAGAATCAGAAAGCAACACTAGCACTAATAAAATACAACAATTTAACATCAAAAGGATTCTAACAAATTGTTCAAGTTGCTGGACTGGGTAACTGTATTTATATGCTGTACCTCCCAGAACACACTGAAATAGTTCCAAAACACACACACAATCCAGAAAACAGCAGGGATAAGGGACGAAAATAACCAGTAGGTGAGAGGTTTCAATAAGCTCCTGGAAGACAGAAAACAGATGGGAGTATATTGATGGACCACACTAACAGAAGTCAAAGCCTGGAATGTTCCATAGGGGGCCATTATGGGGATGGGGGAGCCATGATCTGCCAACTAGAATCTCAGTGGGGCTCTGGACTCAGGAGGAAAGATTGGTCTGAGTCCTAGAAAAAGATGGGTTTATTGAACACATAAACAAAGAAGAGGTGTGACAGTGCATTTCTCCTCTCTACACCTCCTTCATCTGGGGAGCTGAGGCTTCTAGGTGGCGCCCACAGTAAAGTTTTCTCACTCTCACCTTTGAAGGAACCCCACCTGACAGCCATCCCCACATCATTTCATTTTACAGCCAAGCCTGCCATTCCACAAGCTCCCATCTGTGTAAACAACTCCATCTCAGAATTTCCAGTCCATGGGGCAGCCTATCAGGAACGCAATTGGAAATCAGTTTAGCGGAGGAGATGCCTGTACCAGATGCCATCTCTCATTCTTAAATATAAAGATAATCAAAGATAGCCAGACACGAGAGCAGCAAAAAGAGAAGAAAAGAAGAGAAAAGCAAAAATGAAATCACAAGGAAAAAATGAGAATTCAAGATATTAAAAAAGACTTTATATTCATGAATCAATGCAAAGAAAAAGGAGCAAGCAAAGGACAGTAAAGAGGTTAAAAATAGAATTGCCGACAAACCCAGTAAATAGTAGAAAAATAAAAAAGAGAAATGTCAAAAAAAGGAAGCAAAATGATAAAGAGAAAGAAATATAATACAAGAGAAAAAAGAGAACCCATCTTTTGATCTAGAATTCCAGAGAAAAGGGGACAGAGAAAATGGTGGAGAGGATATTATCAAAGACAGTTTTAATACAAAGAATCCTCAAACTTGGAAAGACAGAACTTTTCAACAGAGAAGGATTCCCTGAGAGCTGAGAGGGATGTGTGAAAAATTTTTGTCATTTTTAGATCACCAAGGATAAAAGATAATCATAAACATTTCTATAAAGGAAAACACAAGTGTGATCTAAAAAACGAGGGTGTCTGAGATACAGTAATGCCATGAGGTTGGAAGATAAAGAGTCCAGAGTGGTCCAGTAAGACAGAGGCTCTGGTCGGGACTGAATTTAGGGATAAGAATATATGGGGCAAGTAGTCAATGGCATAAGATAATATTTCATCTTTTATAGCAAGGAGTCTATAAATGGTAATTAAATAAAGATATAAGCCTATTACTTAAAGTTGTGGTAACTACAAGAAGATAAAAAATAGAAGCATAACCATAGAAAGAGTTGCCTCTAAGAAGTGGAGAAGTGAAAGCATAGGGATAAGAATATATGGGGCAAGTAGTCAATGGCATAAGATAATATTTCATCTTTTATAGCAAGGAGTCTATAAATGGTAATTAAATAAAGATATAAGCCTATTACTTAAAGTTGTGGTAACTACAAGAAGATAAAAAATAGAAGCATAACCATAGAAAGAGTTGCCTCTAAGAAGTGGAGAAGTGAAAGCATATAAAGAGTACTTTGCTGTTGGAATAAGCTCTTTAGCTTTACAAAACATGTTTTTATACTGTTTTATAACACTAAAATTGTGATAAAGTAATATATTAAGAATTATCCCTCAGCCTCATTCCCATTCTTGAACCTCATCCTATCTTTTAGTTCTGTTTAGTCACTCAGTCGTGTCCGAGTCTGCAACCCCATGAGTTGCAGCACACCAGACCTCTCTGTCCATCACCAACTCCCAGAGCCTATCCAAACTCATGTCTATAGAGTTGGTGATGCCATCCAATCATTTCATCCTCTGTCGTCCCCTTCTTCTCCTGCCCTCAATCTTTCCCAGCATCAGGGTCTTTTCAAATGAGTCAGCTCTTCTCATCAGGTGGCCAAAGTATTGGAGTTTCAGCTTCAACTCCAATTGAACACGCAATTGAACTTTCCAATGAACACCCAGGACCAATCTCCTTTAGGATGGACTTGTTAGATCTCCTTGCAGTCCAAGGGACTCTCAAGAGTCTTCTCCAACACCACAGTTCAAAAGCATCAATTCTTCAGAACTCAGCTTTCTTTATAGTCCAATTCTCACATCCATACATGACTACTGGAAAAACCATAGCTTTGACTAGATGGACCTTTGTTGGCAAAGTAATGTCTCTGATTTAAATTATGCTGTCTAGGTTGGTCATAACTTTCCTTCCAAGGAGCAAGTGTCTTTTAATTCCATGGCTGCAATCACCATCTGCAGTGATTTTGGAGCCCCCCCAGAAATAAAGTCAGCCACTGTTTCCCCATCTATTTGCCATGAAGTGATGGGACTGGATGCCATGATCTTAGTTTTCTGAATGTTGAACTTTAAGCCAACTTTTTCACTCTCCTCTTTCACTTTCATCAAGAGGCTTTTTAGTTTCTCTTCACTTTCTGCCATAAGGGTGGTGGCATCTGCATATCTGAGGTTATTGACATTTCTCCCGGCAATCTTGTTTCCAGCCTGTGCTTCATCCAGCCCAGCGTTTCTCATGATGTACTCTGCATATAAGTTAACTAAGCAGAGTTACAATATACAGCATTGACATACTCCTTTTCCTATTTGGAACCAGTCTGTTGTTCCATGTCCAGTTCTTTAATCTCACCCCAAATCTCATATCTGTCCAACCTGGGACTTACTCAGTCTTCATTACTGAGCTGGGAGTACATAGTTGATATATCAAAATTGCCCATCAGATTGACCAAATGAAAATGTCACGAGGTCATTTCATCCTCTGGGCCTCAAGCTTTTCTTCTGCAATGTGAGGGCCTTCAGTGAATAATCAAATCTCTTCCAATAGTTTTCATATACCTTTAGAATGAATGTGTACATTTGTTTACGTATTTGTTTTTGTCAGCACTAGATTGCAAATCTAAACATCCACAAGATGGCAGTCTAAGTCCAGGTCTATGAAGACTCTGCCTTTGTTTTGCTTTATAGCTCTCTTAGTCTTGCTGGTAGGAACTACACACCATAAAGATTAAGAAATATTTTGAGGAAAATTCACTGCAGCCATCAACACCACCTACAGACCAGGCTTACTTCTCCTAACTTTCAAGTATTTATGATAAATAAATGCTCTCCAACTGCTTGTGAATTGCGTTGTTGTGCTTTCCAGGTGGTTCCATGGTAAAGAATCCACCTGCCGATCCTGAAGACGCAGGTTCAATCCCTGGATTGGAAAGATCCCCTGGAGAAGGAAATGGCAACTCACTCCCATATTCTTGCCTGGAGAATCCCATGGACAGAGAGGCCTGGCTGTCTACAGCCATGGGGTCACAAAGAGACTCAACTGAGCAACACACACACACAAACACACACACAAGTTGTAACAGCTTGAGTGTAAAGGTGGTTTCAAAATAATAATCATAGGGAATTCCCTGGAGGTCCAGTGGTTAGGACTCAGCACTTTCACCGGCTATTTCTGAGATGCCTGACAGGTGCTTTATCAGCCAAACCTCTTACACCTTCACTTCTGTATCAGCTGCAAGTCTCTAAGGAGCATCTTTCCCTGCTTCCCCCAGCTTCTGATAGTACAGGTGTTTCTTGGCTGTCACAGCACAACTCCTATCTCTGCCCTTATTGTCATATGGCCATCTTCCCTCTGTATGTCTGTGTCTGTGTCCAAATTCTCTTTCTCTTTTTTCCTTTTCTATTGTTATTTATTTACTTATCAAAGTACAGTTGATTTACAGTTTGACATTAGTTTCAAATGTATAGCACATTGATTCATATATATATATATATCCTTTTTTGAATCTTTTACCCTTAAAAGTTATTACAAAATATTGAATATATAGTAATATATTAATTATTGAATATATATTAANATACATAATGCATATAATATAAATATAATACATAATGAAATATTAATATATTATATAGTCAATGTTTTATAATAACTCATATGGGTAGAGATTCAAAAAGAATATATATATATATTTATGTGCTATACAGGTCCTTGTTGATTATCTATTTTATATATAGTAATAGTATCTGTTAATCTCAACCACCTAATTTATCCCTCCCCTTCCCCTTTCTTCTTTGACAACCATAAATTTGTTTTCTATGTCTGCAAGTCTCTTTCTGTTTTGTAAATAAGTTCATTTGTATCTTTTTTTAGAGTCCATATATAAGCAAGATCATATGATATGATATTTGTCTTTGTCTGGCTTACCTCACTTAGTATGATAATCCGTAGGTCCCCATGTTGCTGCAAATTGCATTATTTCATTCTTTTTTATGGCTAAGGAATATTCAAAAATGAGAAAATCTTATAGCCATTTCTCCAAAGAAGACATACAGATGGCCAACAGGCACAGGAAAAGATGCCCAAATCGCTAATTTTTATGAAGTTCGCTCAGCCATGTCCAACTCTTCGCAACCCCATGGACTGTAGCCCACCAGACTCCTCCATCCATGGAAATTTCCAGGAAAGAAAAACTACAATGAAGTATCACTGGCCAACAGGCACAGGAAAAGATGCCCAAATCGCTAATTTTTATGAAGTTCGCTCAGCCATGTCCAACTCTTCGCAACCCCATGGACTGTAGCCCACCAGACTCCTCCATCCATGGAAATTTCCAGGCAAGAAAAACTACAATGAAGTATCACCTCACACTGGTCAGAATGGCCATCATGAGAAAGTCTACAAATAATATTAATAAATCCTGAGGGGAGGTAGAGAAAAAGAAAAGCTCCTACACTGTTGGTAGAAATGTAAATTGTTAAATTGGTACAGCCACTCTGGAGAACAGTATGGAGGTTCCTTTAAAAAGTAAAAATAGAGTTAACAGATGATTCCTATAATGCCACTCCTGAGCATATATCCAGAGAAATCTATAATTCAAAAAGATACATGCACCCCAATATTTGATGCAGGACAATAGCCAAAACATGGAAGCAACCTAAATATCCATCAACAGAAAAATGGGTAAAGAAGATGTGGCACATATATACAATGGAATATTACTCAGTCATAAATTCCCCTTTCCTTAAAGATAACAGTCACATTGGATATGGACATAGGGCAGTGAGTGGAAACAAGACTTACATTGAATTTATGTTCACTTGTATACTCTTTTAATGTTTATGTTGTGGGTAGACAGATACCTACATGATAGATATGAATAAGATTTCCCTGGTGGCTCGAACGGTAAAGTGTTTGCCTACAATGCAGGAGACCCAGGTTCAATCCTGGGATCGGGAAGATCTCCTGGAGAAGGAAATGGCACCCCACTCCAGTACTCTTGCCTGGAAAATCCCATGGTCGGAGGAGCCTGGTAGGCTACAGTCCATGGGGTCGCAAAGAGTCGGACACAACTGAGCGACTTCATTTCACCGCACTTCAAATATGAATAGCCAAGTAACATAACAGTTCAAACTGGTCAATTGTTGTTGCTAAGTCGCTTCAGTCGTGTCCAACTCTGTGCGGCCCCATAGATGGCAGCCCACCAGGCTCCCCCGTCCCTGGAATTCTCCAGGCAAGAACACTGGAGTCGGTTGCCATTTCCTTCCAATAGAAAGGAACAAATGCAGAATCAGCCCCATGGATTCAAAAAGTCTGTTAGATAAGGTCTTCATGAAGCGCTCATGAAGCGCTCATTCATGACACCGGGTGGCAGCACTACATACGATTTACTTTAGGGGACCCAGGCGAAACGTGAAAGTTGTTAACCAGTCAACGCAAAAAGCTGGAAACAGGCTCAGTGCCTTAGGACTTCTGGCCATAAAGAGAAACGGTTTGTTCATGTTTGAAATATGTCTAGATTTATTACTTGGTTTTTAGCATTTTATACTTGTTAATTATTTAATGCAGTACCCTTGCTTTAATTCTCACACACTGAGCCCAAAGAAGACAAGTGAGTTCCTGATTACTTAGCAGGCTCTGTGCAGCACAGCCAGGCAGAGCCCTGGCCTCCTGGCTGTTTTGCCCCAAGGAGATGGTGTGACTGATGTGGAGAATCTTCCCCATGATTCTCACTTGTAAATTTCAGCTTTCAGCAGTCTGACTCCACCATAGTGATGTTAGAAATCAGGCAGCTCATTTCCAGTTGCAAAAAGCACAAGCCAGTTTACACAAACATGTGTGGCCTGTAACCCTTCCCCTCTAGTCATCTATTAGACATAAGCCCTCCTCTGTTTCTCTCTTTTAAGTAATTCAGTGTCATATTTGCTTAGTTCTCATAGTATTGGTTTTGATGTTGTTCCATCTTGTGTGATCATTTTCCCTCTTGCACTGAATATTGGGCTTACTGATTATTCTTGTCTGTGTATCTTTTCCCTTCACATCTCTAGTTGTTGAGAAAATGCTCTCCTTTCGTCAGTTTACAGTGCTTCTGGATTTTTTTTTTTTATAATCAAAGTCAATAGCACCATAGCAATTGTCTAATAGCAGCTGTGTCTATTTGCCTCAGGCATGCATACCAGAGGAACATTTTTTCTCCTTACATACTATTTTCTGCTTTAACTGTGATGCTTGGAACTCTGGAATGGGGGTTGGTGCCTACCTCACCAGCCCCATCACCCCCAACCTCTCTCCAAGGATACCAACAAACAGGAAAGAGGTGGAGGATAAGTGAGGTTCACTGCCACCACCTGTCCAGAAAAAGCCCTTTATGTCCCTGGTCCACCTACTCCTATCGGAGGAGGCAGACAAGGACAGGGAGTGACAGAGGCTGCAGAGGGAAAGGGGCCACGCAAGGCCCCGGCAAGAGGTCAGCCGAGGAATAATGGTGCCGGTTGGCTCTAGCTTCTTGGAATTTGTCCAGCACTTAGATTCTGAACTCTGACATTCTCTGCAACTGGAGAAGCGATTAACTGGGTTAGGTGTGGAGGAGGGAGGCATTGTCTATTCTGTTAGTCAACACAAGAGTCTGAGTCAGAACTCATGCTCTTAGGCCCTATTCTCACACATTACGTATGTTACTAGAGGCAAATAAGGGCTTCCCAGAAGGAAATGGCAACCCACTCCAGTGTTCTTGCCTGGAGAATTCCAGGGACGGCGGAGCCTGGTGGGCTGCTGTCTATGGGGTCGCACAGAGTCGGACACGACTGAAGCGACTTAGCAGCAGCAGCAGCAGCTGGTGGCTCAGACAGTAAAGAATCTGCCTGCAATGTGGGAGACACAGGTTTGACTCCCTGGGTTGGGAAGATCCTCTGAAGAAGGGAATGGCTCCCCACTCCAGTATTCTTGGAGAATTCTATGGACCGTGCAGCCTGGCAGACTACATACAGTCCTGGGGTCGCGAAGCGTCAGACACGACTGAGTGACTAACAGAGAACCACTTAAATCAGTCACTGGGTGGCAACATGTTCAGCATTAGCTAGTTCCTAATGTTTAAAATGTAGTCTTGGACCACATCAGGGTGCAAACTGGTACAAATGTAAGAACCATTGGGGAGGGACTTCCCCGGTGGTCCGGTGCTCAAGAGTCTGCATTCCCACCGCAGGAGGCGTGGGTTTGATCACTGATCAGGGAATTAAGATCCTCCCTGGTGAAAAATACAAAATAAAATGAAGGTGTTTTAAAAAAGAATTATTGGGGACTCGTGAAAAATACAGATTCTAAGATAGCTTCCTTCGAGATTCTTATTCAGAAAACCTGGAGTGGGGCTCAAATTTTGTGCATTTTAAGGAGAGATTCTCCACAAAGCATAAAAGATTTTTTTTAATCCTCCAAACCCTAAAATTTGATGAAAATTTCTGCAATTGTTCTCTTTCATCCGTTGTGTTCTTCATATTTGGCTCTGTGCTTCCTCCACTTCCGAGGTTTACCTTTAGAATCACATTTGGAGGTTTCAAAGGTATCCACGCTATTTCCCACTTCTAAGCAAACATTACTGGCTGACAAAGTGTCTGCTCTTCTATACTATTGCTATGCAGTATATTTCCAATTTGCCCCTCACAGTCACTTTCCACCCTTCTCCACCTGATCTTTGGTGTTGAAAGTAGGCCCTACTGATCACATTGATAAGCTCCTTTGCTCAAAGTTAGATTCATCCAATGGGAGGCATCAGGGCAAGAGCAGAGCACAGGAGAACAAAGCTGGGGTATTAATTAGCCCCACCCCTCCCTCCTGGGGCTTCCCTGGTGGCTCAGAGGTTAAAGCGTCTGCCTGGAATGCAGGAGACCCGAGTTCGATCCCTGGGTCGGGAAGATCCCCTGGAGAAGAAAATGGCAACCCACTCTAGTACTCTTGCCTGGAGAATCCCATGGAGGGAGGAGCCTGGTAGGCTACTAGTCCATGGGGTCGCAAAGAGTCGGACATGACTGAGCGACTTCACTTTCACTCACTCACTCCTCCCCTCCTGACTGCCCATGTGATCAGGGTGGGTTGGCAGTATCTCACTACTGAAGACCACCTCCCTCTCACCAGGTGGGTGGTGGGTGGTGGTGGTTTCTTATAATTAGAGCTGACGTTAGGGTTCCTCCAGGTCTAGGTTGGTCATGTAGCCCCAAGTTACTCTACTACCATTTGTAGATTCTGCTTAATACTTCCCAAACCTTTGCAAATAGTCCCTTTGTTAAAAATTTCCTCACTCTGTCTTAATATGGCATCTCCACTCCTGGGATTTTGATAAGGACAATAATTTAGCTTTATCTCTTTCATATGTGCTGTTTGTGCAATCAGGATTTTCTTGTTTCTTATTAAAATACCAGAAAAGATAGATTTAGAATTTAGGAATAGAAAGAATGAAATTTAGAGTTTGAAAGAGCTTTATGTCTATTCCACACCATGTTATGTAGCAGGAACTAAGGTAGTGTTGTAGGTAAAATATACTGCAAAGTCAAACAAACAAGCAAACAAATTCATAGAAAAAGAGAACAGATTTGTGGTTACCAAGAGGTGGGGTGTTGGGAGGAGAGGGAATTAGATGAAGACAGTCAAAAGATACAAACTAACAGCTAGAAGATAAATGAGTACTGTTGGTGTAACATGCGTGCTTGTGCGCTGTCGCTTCGGTCATTTCTGACTCTTTGTGACCCCGTGGACTGTAGTCTGCCAGGACTCTGTCCATGGGATTCTCCAGGAAAGTATACTGGAGGAGGTTGCCAAGCCCCTGGGGAGCTTTGCAACCTGGGGATAGAACCCCTGTCTCCTGCATCTCCTGCATTGCAGGTGGATTATTTACCCACTGAGCCAACGGAAGTCCAAAAATTGTATAACAGGCCCCAGAAAGATGATAAATAGAATTAATACTGCTATATGTTATATGTAAAAACTGTTGAGAGTAAATTCTAAAAGTTCTGTCATATGAAAAACATTTTTTCCTATTTCTTTAATTTTGTATCTGTAGAAGATGATGGATGTTCACTAAACTTATTATGATAATTGTTTTATGACAAACTTAAGTCAAAATTATTATGCAGTACACCTGAAATGTATATAGTGCTGTATGTCAATTACATCTCAATAAAACTGGAAATACTAGATGAATTATATCTATTCTAACTTACCATTTATTACTAGAATCTTACAGGAAATGTTTGCGCCATCCTGTTCACTACAACTTTGTAAAAAATTTGCTGGCAATGATCATTTTCTATTTCAGCCTAACTATTACATATTCTTCAACAGTTCTTCATGTAGGGTGGTTTCTAGATACTTCTCCATCGTGGCCCTTGGTTGTGTTCCTTTGGGTGAATTGTGTTGTGTCAAAGTTATTGCTTCACATCTAGAAAACATTTGCAAAGTAAGCTGAATGTGGACAGGCTTCCAGGTGGAGAAGGGCACAGGCATCCCTAAGTGAAAGGCACACCCTTCCACTGGGAAGAGCAAGTGTAGACTAAAGGTTCTGGCTGCCAACAAAGCAACTCCTCAAAAACAGGCAGACGAGTGGAGGCAGGAGTTCCTGAGGGTGGTAAGGCATCCTTACCACTACTCACCTTGCATGTCATAGTTTCACTTTTAAATTTAGACCCTACTTTTTCTTCTATACTTTTTTATTTTCCACTAAGTGTACTATGACTTCCCTGGTGGCTCAGATGGTAAAGCATCTGCCTGCAATGGCGGAGACCTGGGTTTGATCCCTGGGTTGGGAAGATCTCTTCTTCTTCCATCCTGGAGAAGGAAATGGCAACCCACTCCAGTACCCTTGCCTGGAAAATCCCATGGACAGGGGAGCCTGGTAGGTTGCAGTCCATGGGGTTGCAAAGAGTTGGACACAACTGAGCAACTTCACTTTCTTTCACTAAGTATACTAGGGAAGAACAAATGTGACTCCATATTGGATCTGCTTCTTTTCCTTTAACCTTTTTATTGTAGTGCTTCTGCTATAAATTAATCACTAAAGGGATGTTACCTATAACTCGAAGTATACATAGGGCTTCCCAGGTGGCTCAATGGCAAAGAATCCGCCTGCCAAAGCAGGACATGCAGGAGACTTGGGTTCTATCCTTGGGTGGGGAAGATCCCCTGGAAGAGGAAGTGGCAACCCACTCCAGTATTCTTGCCTAGAAAATTCCATGGACAAAGGAGCCCAGTGGGCTGTAGTCCATGGGGTTGCAAAGAATCAGACACACCAGAGCATGCACACATGCAAAGTATACATGACAGCCCATCTCTGGGAACCCTGGCTCCCATGTCTGAATGTTGGGCTAAAATACCTCTGTTTAAGCTCACTGGAAACATCCTGACCAGGCCCACTTATAAATGGCTGCAGGAAAGAAGAAATTAACAGTCCCCTTTGGATTATGACCAAAATCACAAAATACTTGAAAAAATTTATCACCTTTTTAAATTTTACCTCCTGCTGCTGCTGCTGCTGCTAAGTCACTTCAGTCGTGTCCGACTCTGTGCGACCCCATAGACGGCAGCCCACCAGGCTCCCCCGTCCCTGGGATTCTCCAGGCAAGAACACTGGAGTGGGTTGCCATTTCCTTCTCCAATGCATGAAAGTGAAAAGTGAAAGTGAAGTCTCTCAGTTGTGTCTGACTCTTCACCACCCCATGGACTGCAGCCCACCAGGCTCCTCCATCCATGGGATTTTCCAGGCAAGAGTACTGGAGAGGGTTGTCATTGCCTTCTCTCTTACCTCCTGACACCTCTCCTACTTTGTTCTATAAAATAAAATAGCATCCAAACCTAAGCAACACAATTCTTCAGGACCCTAGTCCACCATCTTCTAGGTCTGCCGGCTTTCCAAACAAAGTCACCATTCTTCCCCCAAATGACTCATCTCTTGATTTATTGGCCTGTCATCCAGTAAGTAGTATGAGCTTGGTCTTAACAACATAAAGAAGGGACAAATGGAATTCTACTTGGGCAAGCTAGACTTCAACAGTGCTTGAACTGAGAACTTCCAGATGTTCAAGCTGGATTTAGAAAAGGCAGAGAACCAGAAAACAAATTGCCAGCATCCATTGGATGAAAAAGCAAGAGAAGCCCAGAAAAACATCTACTTATATTCCATTGACTATGCTAAAGCCTTTGATTTTGTGGATCACAACAAACTGTGGAAAATTCTCAAAGACATGGAAATACCAGACCATCTTACCTGCCTCCTGAGAAATCTGTATGTAGGTCAAGAAGCAACAGTTAGAACCAGACATGAAACAATGGCCTGGTTCCAAATTGGGAAAGGAGTACATCACGGCTGTATATTGTCACCCTGCTTATTTAACTTCTATGCAGAGTACATCATGAGAAAGTCTGGGCTGGATGAAGCACAGCTGGAATCAAAACCGCAGGAAGAAAAATCAATACCCTCAGATATGCAGATGACCCCACCCTGATGGCAGAAAGTGAAGAGGAGCTAAAGAGCCTCTTGATGGAAGTGAAAGAGGAGAGTGAAAAAGTTGGCTTAAAACTCAACATTCAGAAAACGAAGATCATGGCATCCGGTCCCATCACTTCATGGGAAATAGATGGGGAAACAGTGGAAACAGTGTCAGACTTTATTTTGGGGGGGGGGGGCCCTCCAAAATCACTGCAGATAATGACTGCAGCCATGAAATTAAAAGACACTTGCTCCTTGGAAGAAAAGCTATGACCAACCTAGACAGCATATTAAAAAGCAGAGACATTACTTTGCCAACAAAGGTCTCTCTAGTCAAAGCTATGGTTTTTCCAGTAGTCATGTATGGATGTGAGAGCTGGACCATAAAGAACGCTGAACACCAAAGAATTGATGCTTTTGAACTGTGGTGTTGGAGAAGACTCTTGAGAGTCCCTTGGACTGCAAGGAGATCCAACTAGTCAATCCTAAAGGAAATCAGTCCTGAATATTCATTGGAAAGACTGATGCTGAAGCTGAAACTACAATATTTTAGCCACCTGGTGTGAAGAGCTGACTCACTGGAAAAGACCCTGATGCTGGGAAAGATTGAAGGTGGGAGGAGAAGGGGACAACAGAGGATGAGATGGTTGGATGGCATCACCACCCCGATGGACATGAGTTTAAGTAGGCTCCAGGAGTAGGTGATGGCCAGCGAAGCCTGGTGTGCTGCAGTCCATGGGATCAAGAAGAGTGGACACTGCTGAGCAATTGAACTGAAATGATGTGGACTTTAAATTCCCATGACCTGGAAATCCATTCTCTTTACCCAGTTCCAATCCAGATGTGTCCTTTGGGCTTCCAGATTTCTGGCCAGATGGTAGCAGTGTGGTTGCTGCACACAGTGAGTGTAGAACCACCAGCAGAAGAAATGCTCTCCAGTGCGGAGCACCTCTCATGCCCATTCTGAGTCCCAGGATTTATCGCTACCGTGAACTTTGATTGTCTAATTCAGGCAAACTGGAGAATCCCAGGCATGAGATCTTTGCTCAGAATGATGACATGGCATTAGAACCCAAAACTCTTTCCCCTGTATCATCCTGCCTCTCTTTTCAGTTAATTTACTTCATTCTTTTACCACAAATTACAACACTGACATGAAGAAATGAATACTGCTAGTACCCTAAAGCATCCAGGTCAGATAGAAAGCCCCTGAATTGCACAACTGCCTTGAAAGTATTGGGGAAACATAGCTGTGTGCACATTGCATTTGACACAACATTGGGGTGAAGCAAAGTGAAGTCGCTCAGTTGTGTCCGACTCTTTGGGACTCCATGGACTGTTGCCTACCAGGCTTCTCAGGCAACAGTCCACGGAGTTTTTCAGGCAAGAATACTGGAGTAGGTTGCCATTTCCTTCTCCAGGGTATCTTCCTGACCCAGGGATCAAACCTGGGTCTCCTGCATTACAGGCAGATGCTTTACCATCTGAGCCACAGGGAAGCCCAGGGTGAAGCAAACCATCATTTTATTTTTTGGATTCCATAACCTAGCTTTTGTATGTAAGTCTAAACTTTAAAGGATAAACAGCTTTTCAATCAATGGAACCAAGGCACTGAAAAGAAGACTCATGGTCAGGGTCTTGAGTTTACATCTCCAGTTTGCCACCAGCTCAAAACTGTACAGTTTAAAGTGGCATCAGGTCTCAGGGATAACCTGTTGCAATAAAATTTAGACCCCGAGAGGTCGTGACAAAGTCAAATCAGAACTTGCCTATTAATCACTTGCTTTTTTGCATGCACGGTGCTTACTTCCTGTGTAACTTGACTTCTTTGTTTAATTGGGTCTCAGAACAAGGCCACAGATATTTGCTTATAGCATTTAATACAACTTCATCATGAGATTCGAGGTAAATATCTCCTTTATTAAAGAAAAGGTGAGAGGAGGGACATAAATGATATCTTAAAAGCCTTCTGCCAAAAGTAATGAGTGCCTAAGCAAAAACAGATTTGAAGGACTTTAGAGAAATATGGATGACTTCTAACCAGCTGATAGGAAAAAGGGGTGATGTTGGAAATGCCTCTTCACAAGTTGATTTCACCCACTGTTCTGAGTTAAACTATACTGCATGAAAGAGTCTGGCACTAAGACAACTCTTAATAGTTACTTAAGGGAAGTGAGTGTGTGGGAAACCACTTCCGACACCTGCATGTCAAAATTCTGGTACATCAATAGGGCAGAAGTAATCAAAGTTACAGCAGATGCTAATGAGAGTGGCAGAACGTCCAGTGGCTCAGATGATCCCAAACTGAGCGAGCTCGTGCAACTCCAAGTGGCTGAATGCCTCCCAAGGACAGATCACAGTGATATCTGCAAGAGAGAGAAGAAGAACTGATAAGCCAACCTCACCCCCCAGAAGAGCCTCTTCTGCACAAAACGATATCATTCAGGCAGAGACACCTTGCCCCTGTTTCCCATCTGTTGCCCAGATGATGGGGAAGAACGGCCCCTCATCCCAGGGAGGATTAGAACAATTGTTTCATTAATCCTCTTCGGGGCTCTGATTCCCCCCCCCAGACAGGCTCCCCAGGATCTGTGTTAGTTTTATTTGGCATCCTTTCTGGTGAGATGCTCCAAGATTTTGGACTGGGACTATTCTGTGGGAGTGTACTTCTCCGATCATTTGAAGTCTCACCAGAACACCAAGGAGGGGACAGAGGTGGAATTCTAGTTAGGCCATGGGTTAAAGTGAGAAGTTGTTGTTGTTGTTGTTTAGTCGCTAAGTTGTGTCTGAAACTCTCTGTGACTCCATGGACTGTAGCCCTCCAGGCTCCCCTGTCCACGGGATTTCCCAGGCCAGAATACTGGAGTGGGTTGCCATTCCCTTCTCCAGTAGATCTTCCTGACCCAGGAATCGAACCTGTATCTTGGGGTGCTTTAAATTCGCGTGGTCTGGAAATCTAGTTTCCCTACTACCTACTAACCAGATGCATTCCTTGGGCTTCTCTGACTGCTCTCAAGCTCCTTTATGTATTGTTAAAAGTTATATTATTCCCAAGTTACAGAGAAGCTGGCTGATACCCAAAGAGGTTAAATACCTAGAGAAAAAAAAAAAAAAATCTCGTGGTTGTAGAGACTGAACTAGAACCAGGTCAAAGACTTCAGAATTTCCCTCAGAATAAACCTCTTGTCACTATTCCAAATAGTTTGGCAGAGTTAAGAATATATTCCAGAGTCCAAAGTGAATTTGCTGGTCTTATATACACATGGTCAAAATAGAGAAGCATTTGATTTAGAAGAATAGCAGATGAGCTTTATCAAAATGACTAGAAATTCTATTTGAGATCTGAGGAGTGGCATCAGACAATAAAAAGTAAATCACATGTATGCTTATGACTGATTCATGTGGATGTATGGCAGAAACCAACACAATATTGTAAAGCAATTATCCTCCAATTAAAAATAAATTTTAAAAAGTAAATATACTGAGAGTTGCCCAGAAAGGAAACTGATTACTATGAATGCCATCATTTGTCAAAAGTGTATTGGATGAGTCGAAAACTTGTGTCCACACACAAAACCTGCACAAAGAAGTTTATAGTACCTTTATTCATAATTGCCAAAACCTGGAAGCAATCAAGATGCCTATCAACAGGATAAATAAACTGTGATACAACCATACAATAAAGTATCCAATGATAAAAAAGAAATGAGCTATCAAATCATGTCAAGACATGGAGGAAGTTTAAATAAATATTACTAAGTGAAAGAGCTCTTACTATAGGATTCTAACTATAGGACTATCTGGAAAAGGCAAAACTATAGAGCAGGAGGAGAAGGGGGCGACAGAGGATGAGATGGTTGGATGGCATCACTGACTCAATGGACATGAGCTTGAGCAAGCTCTGGGAGAGAGTGAAGGACAGGAACGCCTGGAGTGTAGCAGCCCGTGGGGTCACAAAGAGTCAGACATGACTGAGTGACTGAACAACAGCAGCAATAGAGACAGTAGAAAGATTTCTGGTTGTCAGGAGTTTATGGAGAGAAAGGAATGAACAGATAGAGCACAGGAGATTTGGGGGGGCTAGTGATTCCATATGAACCTGTAATGGTGGATACCTAAGAACTAGACAATACAAAGAATGAACACGCTCTTTCGGCTCACAAAAATGTGTTAATATTGGTTTATAAAGTATAACAAATGTACCACACTAGTGCAAAAGGTTAATAATAGCGGGTATGACTGATGTACGGGGGAAGAAGGTGGCAGAGGGGATCTGTAGGAATCCCTTAAAAATTCTGCCTAATTTTTCCACAAACCTAAAATTTCTTTAAAATTTAAAGTCTATTAATTTTTTAAAGAGAATGTAAAGTAGTTTGCATGCATCATCTAACAAATAAAAATTCTGGCCAATTAAATCTTATTACTCCAGATACTTTAGTGTCTAGGGCCCTGTTCTGAGGGCCAGAGGATGTGTAAAAAAGAGGAAGCTTGTGAGGAAGTGGCTGGCCCTGTGCAGAGGAAAGGCTCTCCAGGCCCCACCCTTGTTTCCAATAGCTCACTCTGTGGACTCAGATTGTCATTTAATTCCTCTAATGTTTCAGATATCTCTCCTGAAAAATAAAGGAGTTGGGCTAGACTCATTCTGAGAATTGTTCTACTGTGAATGTCTACAATTCACCATTGTATGCCTGAGAGAGAGACAGTGTGTGTGTGTGTACACTCAGTTGTGTCTGACCCCATAGACTGTAGCCTGCCAGTTTCCCCTGTCCATGGGGTTCTCCAGGCAAGAATACTGGAGTGGATTGCCATTTCCTCCTCCAGGGGATCTTCCTGACCCAGGGATCAAACCCACTACCCATCCATCTCCTGCATGAGCAGGCGGATTCTTCACCACTGTGCCACCAAGGAAGCCTATGCCTTCCAGAGCATATAACAAAACGCAAGGATTCATTCAACTTTGTGACTAGTCTGATTTCTCTGAGTTTTTGCCTTGCTGCTGCTGCTGCTAAGTCACTTCAGTCCTGTCCGACTCTGTGCGGCCCCATAGACAGCAGCCCATCAGGCTCCCCGGTCCCTGGGATTCTCCAGGCAAGAACACTGGAGTGGGTTGCCATTTCCTTCTCCAATGCATGAAAGTGAAGTCGCTCAGTCGTATCCGACTCTTAGCGACCCCATGGACTGCAGTCTACCAGGCTCCTCCATCCATGAGATTTTCCCGGCAAGAGTACTGGAGTGGGGTGCCATTGCCTTCTCCTAAAGAAGTTGCTCAGTCCTGTCTCACTCTCTGGGACCCCATGGACTGTAGCCTGTTCAGGCTCCTCTGTCCATGGGATTTTCCAGGCAAGAGTGCTGGAATGGATTGCCATTTCCTTCTCCAGGGGATCTTTCCGACCCAGGAATCAAACCCGGGTCTCCCGCATTGCAGGCAGACGCTTTACCATCTGAGCCACCAGGGAAGCCCCTGGGCACACATGTACTTATTTAGGAAGTTAAATTAAATCCCTACATTCCTAGGTCTTCAAAAAATCTGTTGCGTTATGTATTTCCAATAACATTGAACTGCTCCTTGAGGCCTGAAGCAGAAAAAATGGTCAAAATCCAGGGGTAAGATCCTCACTTAAATATTCAGATTGCTCACCTGTTCCTAGTCCCTCCATGCCTGGAATGTCATCTCCAAACCTATGGAAAAAAACACAAGAGAAGTTAGCTGATACCGGGGCCAAAAGATCCTGGAATGAGTCATGTGAAGAGTTTCCTGATTCAAGGGGAAAGAAGAGGCTTCAGTTTTTGTATTTGAGAAAACCCTTTTGTTTGCACCGAACTAGGGCAAAGGAAGTGTCACTCAAGCAGGTTTTAAACAGTGTGTCCCAGAAGAAAGATTTCCCTCTGTAAAAATGTAACCTAAGACAATTGAGAACCAGAAAAGAAAAAAAAAAAAAAAAAGATCAGTGGGGCAACATGGTCAAGCTCTACTTTTTAAACTAAAAATTGGAATGAGAAAGCAATATGAAAAGTCATTAAAATGATTAATTGATCCATTTGTTTAGTTTATCCAAGAGTGCATATTAAGCATCTGCTTTGTTCCTGAAACTGTAATTAGGTACTGAGAGTTAAGGAAAAAACAAACACACAAATTTTCTCTCAGGGATCTCAGACTCAAGCAACAGATGAAAGAAATAGATGCACTATAAAACAGGACAAGTTACAATAGCTGAATGTACAAAATGCAAACATGGAAGGAATGACAATGTTTGTCTAAGAGAGTTCGTAATGGTTTCCAAAAGAAATTAACATGAGTGTGTGTTGAAAAATAAGTCAGCTTTTGCCAGGGAGAAAAAGAGAAAAACAAAGAACTGAAGAGAGAAAATCTGAAGCCAGAAAAATAAACTGTGTGTTCTAGAAGCAGCCAGTGATTCTGTGTTCCAAATTAAAGCACAGTTTACATCAGCAAAGGAGAGTGGTCAAGAAGAGTCTGGAAGGTCAAGCCAAAGGTCACTGTGAAAGGGTCCATTTTCCACGTTAAATTTGGCTGTATATGTGGGAGCTGAGAGAGAAAGGATTCCAGGACTGAAAAAATATGATTCAGCAAAGATTGTATTAGGGAACAGAGGGTGAGGTGGAAATTTTTATGTCTATTTAATATGGTGAGCATTAATCTCTCAAAAAAAAAAAGGAAACCTTTTTCATTTTGATCTTACCCTTTCACACCTTTCTTAGGAGGCTTGCTCTTGAACTGACGAGTCTGCCTTTGCTTGAACTTGGGGGGCCCTTTGCGTGGGGTGGTGGGACCCTGGTTTGAAGTTGGAGGAGCCAACACAGTATTGTCGCTCATTCTGCTAGTGTTTGGGTAGTTGATGGTTTTCTTTCAGGCTCTTTGGACAGTGAGAGAGAGAGAAAGAAAGATTATTCAATGATCAGTGGGGCAACGTGGTCAAGTTCTACTTTTTAAACTAAAAATTGGAAAGAGAAAGCAATATGAAAAGTCATTAAAATGATTAATTTGTCCATTTGTTTAGTCTATCCAAGAGTGCATATTAAGCATCTGCAAAGGAGAGTGGGCAAGAAGAGTATGATGACCATTGCTTACTAGACTTTACAACAATCTTTAGGGGCAGGGGGACAGGGAGAAAAGCATCTTGATAAAGAAGCTTGGCATTTTTTTACTGACAGCAAAAGGGAGACATTACCATCTTTTAAAGAAGTTACCATCTAAGAAAATAAGGTATACATCAATGGAGGCAGCCAGCAGAGTGGGCTACAAGCCAAAAATTGATAAATCTAGGTAGCTTTGTTGTTGCAGTAAGTCTGTCACCAGCTTTCTGTGTGAATGTATAATAATTATGTCCTTTTCACTGACCACCAGTTCCACCATCTGTAAAGGGAGAGAAGTGTGCTAAAGACTATCTAGACTTGGCAGCACTGAAATGTCCTTAAGCTTTACATATTTCTCCATCTAACCGTAACATAGTCTGCTTCTAAATGTTTATTGACCCATTCTTATGGCCTGTGTTCTTTATGGTCCGTATTTAAATTAATCCTCATGTGATCCGAAGACTTCTTTAGTTATGGGAGGTGACAGTGTAGTTGTCTGGATAGGGGTACCTCTGAACCAGGTATATTGACACTACGAAAGCATTCAGTACATTCCCAATACACACACACACACAGAGAAGACAACAGGGGGTGATTAAGTCATAAGTTTGTACTTTAAATCCCCTGCTGCTGCTGCTGCTGCTGTTGCTGCTAAGTCGCTTCAGTCGTGTCCAACTCTGTGCGACCCCATAGATGGCAGCCCACCAGGCTCCCCCGTCCCTGGGATTCTCCAAGCAAGAACACTGGAGTGGGTTGCCATTTCCTTCTCCAATCAGATAAGAAATTCTTTAGCCACTTATTTCTCCGGAATCTTCAACTTTTTCTCCTATCCAAATCAAGAACTTATACAATGTGGTTTTCCCAGACTTACATTTTAGCTACAAAAAGATACATTGTCATTCTTTGAGTACAAAGAAAAGAACATAACAAATTACTGTTATTACATGTTACAATAACATGTGATAAATTAATATGACAGGCTAAACTAAAAGATTTTTTTTCTTTTTCCTTTTCTGTAACAAAAGTTGACAGCGCTTAATCTGGGAAGGGAGATTTTGAAAAAGCTCCAAAACCTTAAAGTCCTACCTTGAACCAGCCTCTTCCATACCTACTGCCTGATTTCATAGAATTCCATGTTTCATCCATTATAAATTTATGCTAGTATCCTTAACTTCCTTCTCCCTGACAATGCGAGGCTCACGTAACCATGTTCTCTCTCTCTCTGCCGCAATAGTGAAAGTGAACGTCACTCAGTCATGTCCGACTCTTTGCGATCCCATGGTCTGTTGGGGTGGTAGCTGTCAGGGTTACCTTACACACGCCAGCACTTACGCAGCTACTAGATTTCAGGTACTATTCTGAATATAAACATGCCAACTCATTTAATATTCAAGACGAGCAAAAGTCGCTCCGTTTTGTCCAACTCTTTGCGACCCCATAGACTACACAGTCCATGGAATTCTCCAGGCCAGAATACTGGAGTGGGTAGCCTTTCCCTTCTCCAGGGGATCTTCCCAACCCAGGGACTGAACCCAGGTCTCCTGCATTGCAGGCTGAGCCACAAGGGGAACCCAGTATACATCCCTCAAATCTTGCTCCAGGAGAGGGAGTGGGAGCCCTCAGCCTTGACCCTCCAGCAGGGTGGGGGCCGGCGGAGAGGGCCTGACTGCCCTCTTTGTGTCTGAACAGATGGACACTGTGCTGGCTCTTAGCACTTTTACTTGGTGGCAGTTCCAGCAGGTGGGCCATGGCCTCCAAGCCTAGGCCTTTCTGGCTAGCTGCTCGCCACACTCCCTGTTACCTCTGTGCTCATCCCTTCAAGTGTGGGCACTGAGGCTGCCCTGGGGAGACCCTCCCCCTGTTCTGCAGGTTGGAGACCCTCTCGCCTGCCCCAGGCCGTGTCTGGCACCTGCTGTGGGTCTGTGCACGCCCGCCAGCTCTCTTACGCCAGCTCCTTCTCTGTCTCATCTTGCAGGTTTTAGGGTTTGAGGTCACATCCCTCAACTCTTACATTGTAAAATTTATCAACTTTTTCTTATGACTCTCAAAATCAAGTTAAATTATTAATAAATCCTTGCCTCGAAGATGTTTTTCCTATTTTCTTTTCCTCAATTACTATTTTCATTCTCTCCTGCCAGTCTTCAACTTATCTGATAGATACACACTGATGATGCTGTGAGCTAGAACCAAGAAGGATGGTGAAGCTGGCCAAGGCCCTGGATCACCTGTGCATGCAGTGAATCATGTCTTTTTTCTTTAATATATATATATTTTTAATGTGGACCATTTTTAAAGTCTTTATGGAGTTTGTTACAATATTGCTTTTTTTTTTTTTTTAGTTTTGGCTTTTTGGCCATGAGGCATGAGGGATTCTTAGCTCCCTGACCACTGATTAAACCCACACCTCTGCATTGGAGGGTGATATCTTGGGCACTGGAGCACAAGGGAAGTCACCAGTGGATCTTGTCTTAATCCTTCACTGGAATATGCCCCATGAAGCTGTTTTTTTCAGTCTTTATTTATTCCTGTACCCTCAGAACCTACAAGAGTACCCAGTACATAGTAGGTGTGCCATATGTATTTGTTCAATGAGTGAATACGTAAATGAAGAGACCGAACTAATGCCTTGAACCTTGGGTCTTGAGATCCCAACTCTGTGATTTTCTCCATCAAGCCATAGGGAAAGTATCAGCTGATCCTCACCTCGTAAAGCCCTCCGTGGTTTGGGGAAATGTTCTGCCAGCTCCTCTGCCCACTGAATCCAGTTCTGTGCTGCGGGTCCTCTCCTGCCCTGGTAAACAGGCCAAGTCTGTGCCTCTCCCAAGTGTGGTTAGGACCATGGGACTGGCTGGAGGGCAACCAAGGGCAGCATTACTCTCACCCTGTGCCGCCACTGACTGACACATCCCAACTCTGCCAAAGCCACAAAGGAACACTGGAGAGCTAATCTCAGATCAACCTTTCTGTACTTCCCGATTCTTTCAAAGCAATGAGAGACTACAAACTTTCTCCAATCTAGAGAGCCTACTAAGCTTAGGATTGCCAGATTTAGCAAATCAAGATACAAGACATCCAGTTAAGTTTGAATTTCAGATAAACAACAAATGATTTTTTTTTTTTTTGGTATAAGTATATCCCATATATTTCATGGATTTCATGATATATACTTAGAAACTAGGAGAAGGAAATGGCAACCCACTCCAGTATTCTTGCCTGGAGAATCCCGTGGACAGAGGAGCCTGGTGGGCTGCTGTCCATGGGGTTGCACAGAGTCTGGCATGACTGAGGTGACTTAGCATGCATGCATGCATGCATTGGAGAAGGAAATGGCAACCCACTTCAGTATTCTTGCCTGGAGAATTCCAGGGATGAAGAAGCCTGGTGGGCTGCCGTCTATGGGGTCGCACAGAGTTGGACACAGCTGAAGCAATTTAGCAGCAGCCGGAGCAGCTTAGAAACTGTTGTTTTTGTTTTTCTGAAATTCACATGCAACTGGGCATCTTCTATAATATCTGGCAACTGTAACTGGGGTCCAACCACGTAAGACCCCAAATCTATAATGTGGCTCGGTGGTAAAGAACCCACCTGCCAATGAAGAGGACACAGGTTCAATCCCTGGGTCAGGAAGATCTCCTGGAGAAGGAAATGGCAATCCACTCCAGTATTCCTTCCTGAGAAATCCCATGGACAGAGGAGCCTGGTGAGCTGCATCCGTGAGGTTGCATAAGAGTCAGACAGGACTTATCAACTAAAGGACAATAGCAAAGGTAATCTTCATCAGCCAAATCACCCTTTAAGGGCACAACAGTGTACAGTAGATGCCTTCGGATCAAACAGAAATAATTTCAAGTTCCTGTTCCACCAAACTGTTTAATATGAACTTGGATAGGTTGCATAGCCTCTCTGGAACTCATTCTATCTAAAAATGAATCAAATTTTTTTTATTTTTAGAGTAATGGGGAAAAATAAGAGGAAACTATGTACAGCTTTTGGTGAAAAGTACTCAAAATGGAGTAACTATGTAGTAGACCTTCTGACAGTCAAGGCAACCCTGAAAACAAATTTATGGTTGCAGCATAGGTTCATCTGGATCCACACCCATTCCCCTGGGACCATGAGGAGTCCTTGACAAACACCAGAGACGTACTTGCTATCTCCACTTCTTGGGTAATCCTCTGCATCATTCAAACACTAAAACTATTCCCCACTTCTGGTCTCAAAATTCCCCCTTAAGCTATCCTTGGATTTCTTTGATACCTCTAACAGTAACCCCAAAGAATTTGAAATTGATTTCTATGTCCCCCTGATTATACTTCACCCTTTCTCTAGTGAGTTTCTTTTGCATATTTATCTAATTCTTAAGTTACAGCTCTAGGCTGGGACTGAGTTCATGTCTAATTCTAAGTGTGATGCATTCTGTAAAAGAATTCTCCTTGCAAAGTTATGTAACAGTTGCCTGGCTAATCTCTGGATCCTCGTGGCACTCAAGATTTGCCCTATGAATAACTCTTTTTACATTCATTGTGCATTTCAGGTACAGTATTTCATTTCTGAGTGTGTAGGACTGTCCACCAATCGCTAGGGTGTTTCTGTCATAGATTTACCCTCCAATTTTCCCTGTAAAACCCTTGGGAGGAGCAGAACAAATATGACCCTGTCCTCCCTTGGAAGTCAGTCCTGTCAGCCACAGGTATCACCTATGACTGAACTTATCCTGACCATGTTTTCCTAGGAACTCCAAGGACCTCCATGGAGCTGAATAAACCTGAATCCAGTATCAGACATGATTTTAGCTACAAGCAGACGTTTCACATTTTTGCCTCCAAACGGTCAAGTAATTCATTCCTTTGGGAGGCAGAATGTTTTCCTGTTTTTAAAACAATGTTAGCCCTTCCCCTTTTGAAGATTACAAAGTGTTCTCCTGGAGAGAGAAGTATATGCAGCAATGTAAGATTTCAAGGCATAGTTTTGCAGGGCATTGAGCTTGGCATTGCCTTAGACCCAAGGCAGCAGAGCTCAGTTGTAGGAAGCAAGAGGGTGATGCTCCATAAACTCCAGCTAAATAAGGGCAGTTTCTGAAGATTCTTGAGCCAGGCTCTCGGATGCTATGATTATCATCCTAGACTTCTTTTCCCTCTTTCTTAGCAAAGATATGATCAGATAACCGATTCTGTTGTTGATGGCCAAGGATGGGGAGAAGACAGGCAGAGGACCCATCTCCTCCACTGATGCCACTGGACCCAGAGATGTCACCCAGGGTCCTGCTGAGGCAAAGAAAATCAAATAATTCAGAAAGTCAAAGAAGACCCAAACCAAAGCCATTAAAAAAACAAAAACAAAAATCCAGCAAGTACGTTGCTTCAGCTAGGAACAAACAGACACTTTCACCTTGGCGGGAGATGGTTGGGCGCACCCTCCTTGCACTGTGGTCGTTCCCCGGCTGACTCTGGGCTCCTCACCTTCATCCGCTCACACCCCTGTCAGCCTCTTGATGGCTGGACCAAGTTTCCAGGCACATCCTGGGAGTAAAGGACTGTTTGCTCTTGTGGTCATCGAGTGCCCCAGATCCCTCCTTTTCCAGAAAGCTGTTTGCTACGGAGCCGCCAAAAAGGGAGGGTCAGTGTGGGGTTAGTAATCAAGGTTTGCAGTGACCTTGTAAAAATGAGGTTTCACCTAGTAGCTTGTCACATAAGGAAGTTTTGATGTGTTTCCTCCGTGTTTTCGCCCATTTCCATCCCCAACCCTGGTCCAGACCCACAGGTTCAGTGTGCTCTTTTCTTCTATTTCTTGGTTTTAGAGCCAGATTGAACCCCCAAACTCCCACAAAAGCCCTTTGATTACATCCTGCTTAAACTCTCCAGAAGTTGAAAAATACTCACAGAATTAAATGTTTCTCTTATAAGCTGTCCAGCTGCCTTCTTCACAGTAGATGAATAAAGGATCTTTGCATCCTGATTTCTCGGTCTGTAATACCCTCATGCTACCTAATCGCATCGTCACAGGCTTAAGAGCATCGGCCTAGGTGCAAAGAAGTTGGAAGAATGTGGGGTGAGACTGGGGCAGGCTTTGCTGATAATCGGATGCTCTTACAAACTGACTTGGGCTCTCTCCTATCCACAAACAGGTATTGAATTCATAAACACAGACAAACTGTTGATTTCCAAGGGGGAGATTTGCAGATTAGAATTCAACACCTTCTTTCCTTCTCCAGTGCTACCTTTAGTTTTCACCCCTCCCCCCCATCCTTCTCTTTCTTTGACAAACACACACACACACACATACACACACACACACACACACACACGCACGCACATCATCACCATGTAATTCTTACGCTGCAAACTGCTTCACTGAGAACTGATTATGTGAACCATGACAATGAAAAATACCAGCATCTCTCCCTAAATGATGTTATATTCATTTTTCTCTGAAAGATGAAACCACAAATCAGGAATAACCTAAGGTCCAGTGATATGTAACTGAGAAGGAGCCCAAGGTATAGCTGGGAACTCTTAACTTATAACTCTATATTTGAGAATTGATTACTGGATCTTTTACACCCAAAGGGTCTAGGCTATAATCCCACTCAGTGTAACACTTGACTTCAATCTTCCAATTGCATAGAGCTACTGGTACTTTGTACAGTTTTGAAATGACGTTAACTCCGATGTCTGGAGAAGGAAAAGGCAACCCACTCCAGTCTTCTTGCCTGGAAAATCTCATGGATGGAGAAAACCGGCAGGTCCCAGTCCACAGGGTCACAAAGAGTTGGACACAACTGAGTGGCTAACACACACAGTAACTCATATGTCAGTACCATGAAGCTCTTTTGACAAATTTGTCATAGAGAAATCAAGTGATTTATTCAAGACTGCACATATAAAAAATATAAATATTGAGAACTGGACCATAAAGAAGACTGAGCACCAAAGAATTGATGCTTTCAAACTATGGTGCTGAAGAACACTCCTGAGAGTCTCTTGGACTGCAAGAAGATCAAACCAATCAATCCTAAAGGAAACCAAATCTGAATATTTGTTGGAAGGACTGCTGTTGAAGCTGAAGCTCCAATACTTTGGCCAGTGACCCTGATGGGAAAGATTGAAGGCAGGAGGAGAAGGGGACAACATAGGACGAGATGATTGGATGGCATCACCGAATCAGCAGACATGAGTATGTGCAAACTCTGAGAGATAGTGAGGGACAAGGAAGCCTGTTGTGCTGCAGTCCAACTCTTTGTGACCCATGGACTGTAGCCCACCAGGCTCCTCTGTCCATGGATTCTCCAGGGAAAAATACCGCAGTGGGTTGCCGTTTCCTTCTCCAGGAGATCTTCCAGACCAGGGACTGAACCCAGGTCTCCAGCACTGCAGGCAGATTCTTTACCTACTGAGCCACCAGTGAAGACCACGGAGTCTCAAAGAGTCAGACATGACTGAGCACCTGAACAACAATGATGATCTAGACTTGAAACTAACATGGTATTTTAGATCAATTATACGTCAATAAAAAATAAAGTATTTTTTAAAGGCTGCATATAAAGTTAGAAGGGGAGCCAGGAGAAAGACCCAACCCTGCAAGTATCTTGCATATTCAGCTACCTTTCTACTATATGAA
Organism: Cephalophus harveyi; assembly: GCA_006410635.1. NCBI lineage: Eukaryota > Metazoa > Chordata > Mammalia > Artiodactyla > Bovidae > Cephalophus > Cephalophus harveyi. The sequence goes on from SJYT01067672.1 coordinate 513,493, forward strand.
TACAAAGTGAACCTGGACCGAGAGTCCTTGTTCTGGTCATTCTTACACGTTGCTGGAAAATTGCAACGTGCTTCTCTAAATTGTCACTTGTAAGAAAAGCGTACTCTGTAAGATTATACAGAAAGAAGGTCAATTTATCCTTTCTAGGCAAGAAAAGATTCTTAACCTGCGCACCCAAGCAGATTACATGGGCAGCTAACCAGCTTAAGGGTTCTTCTCAATAAGCTTTCCCTTGGTAGCTACGAAAATTAGAGTTTTGATGGCAGCAAGCACCCCACAAAGGCGGCAGGGTGTTTTGTCTCTGGATAGGTCCTTCCACTCCCTTGTTTGTCTCCATCATTGCTGTCGTTCAGTCTCTCAGTTGTGTCTGACCCTTTGGGACCCCCTGGACTGCAGCACACCAGGCTTCCCCGTCCTTCCCTGTCTCCATTATTACTCCCATCTTTCTCTCCATCAGACCCATGGATGTTTTGATACTTCTCTGCTGAACCCTCCCACCATCTCCACATTTTTTTGGTGAAGGACAGAAGATTTCTCATCAGAAACAGTGGGGGCTGGAAGGAAGTGGCACATTTTTCACATCCCAAGAGAAAAAATAATGTCAACTTTTGAATTCTATTATCAAGTGAACTAATCCTTCAGGAATAAAGGAGAAATAAAGACATCCTCAGAAAAAGGAAGATTAGAAGAATCTATCACCTAAATACCTGATAAGAATAATAAAGGAAGTTCTTGAAGCAGAATAAAAAAAATGACAGAAGGAAATGTTGAACATCTAAAAAGAAACAGCAATGAAAAATTATGGGGTTTGAGGTGGAGTGTGAAAGACAGGGAATTCAGTCACCCTCAAGAAGGTTGTATGGAGAGTGACACTGACATTCCAGATTTCCCTGGTTAAAACTCTGCACTTCTCCTGCAGAGGGCATAGGTTCCATCCCTGGTCAGGGAAGCTCCCTGGGCTGCATGACGCAACCAAAAAACAATGTTTTTAATTAAAAGAAAAACACTGACATTCTAAAGATCTGATCACCGTGTACTTTCAGGAAGTGCCGCCATGTTTTCCTGCTCCAAGTGGATGCTCTTCCTGCCACTATCTCTACGACTCCTGCTACCGCTGAGTCTTAGAAGATGGGAATAGTCTGGCCAGGCAACATGCTCTGCCTTTGCTGGACAGAGTCTCCTACCATGTCACTTCACTGGTCATTGCCTTGCCTAGGGTGGCATACTTTTGGTCAGTTATCTGTCTCTGATCTTACCAATTAGGTAACAGGGTCACACAGCCTCGTTTAAAGCTGCTTCATCTTGTTTAAGATGATCAATGGCCAGGTAATTTCCTGGAAGAAACTGGAGTGTGCCTTGATTTCATAGGCAAAAGAAACAAAGCTGGTGACTTCCCTGGTGCTCCAGTGATTAAAACAACCTGCTTCAAGTGGAGGAGACGTTGGTTCGATCCCTGGTCGGGGAACTAAGATTCTACACGCAACATGTTGTAGCCAAGAAATAAAGGAAGAAAGCCAGTGCAAAAACACTAAAAATTTTTAAAAGGGAGAGAGAGAAGAGGCAAAGCCAGCAGGAAACTTGTTGAGTGAGAAGAAAAAAAGAGAGAACTTGTGGATAGATGAAGTGACATAGATGTAATGACATTATTTAATAGATAAATATTAAGCACATTTTGCCAAGGGAAAGAATCAAAGTCAAAGGCTCTATGCTGTCTGACTTTATGATATTCTTGGCAAGGTAAAGCTATAGCATGGGCCAACAAATCAGTGATTCCCAAGAGTTGAGAGGAGGAGCTGACTATAAAGGGAAATGAAAGGAACTTTTGAAAGGTAATGAAATGATATTAGAGGTAGATATACAACTCTGTGCACTTGTCAAAACCTATAGAATTGTATACCACATAGAGTGAGTTTTCCTAAACCCAGTTTAAACCTAAATATCATAAAATACCTATTTTAAAAAAAATCTTTGCCTCATAGTTCTATAATCCTTGGTTTTTGATCTTTTCCAGTGGATGGGGAAGTGTCATTAATTATATACAGGAAAAAAGTTAAAGGGCAGGTACTAAGTCATTAGAATGTGATTAAAATTTTAGCTATCCTATAAGCTGCTTACACCAATGCTAATCTCTAATCTTTCTTTAGTGTTTCTTAAAATACCAGTGAGTCAGAAGACACACATCAAAGTCACAGCTCTTCCACATTTTGAACCTCCTAGACTGAACTTCCCCCTCTATCAATGCACAGTGGACTGTAGAGAGGAACATTTTAAATGTGAAGGAGGAATGTACAATATGACAGAAGGAAATGTTGAACATCTAAAAAGAAACAGCAATGAAAAATTATGGGGTTTGAGGTGGAGTGTGAAAGACAGGGAATTCAGTCACCCTCAAGAAGGTTGTATGGAGAGTGACACTGACATTCCAGATTTCCCTGGTTAAAACTCTGCACTTCTCCTGCAGAGGGCATAGGTTCCATCCCTGGTCAGGGAAGCTCCCTGGGCTGCATGACGCAACCAAAAAACAATGTTTTTAATTAAAAGAAAAACACTGACATTCTAAAGATCTGATCACCGTGTACTTTCAGGAAGTGCCGCCATGTTTTCCTGCTCCAAGTGGATGCTCTTCCTGCCACTATCTCTACGACTCCTGCTACCGCTGAGTCTTAGAAGATGGGAATAGTCTGGCCAGGCAACATGCTCTGCCTTTGCTGGACAGAGTCTCCTACCATGTCACTTCACTGGTCATTGCCTTGCCTAGGGTGGCATACTTTTGGTCAGTTATCTGTCTCTGATCTTACCAATTAGGTAACAGGGTCACACAGCCTCGTTTAAAGCTGCTTCATCTTGTTTAAGATGATCAATGGCCAGGTAATTTCCTGGAAGAAACTGGAGTGTGCCTTGATTTCATAGGCAAAAGAAACAAAGCTGGTGACTTCCCTGGTGCTCCAGTGATTAAAACAACCTGCTTCAAGTGGAGGAGACGTTGGTTCGATCCCTGGTCGGGGAACTAAGATTCTACACGCAACATGTTGTAGCCAAGAAATAAAGGAAGAAAGCCAGTGCAAAAACACTAAAAATTTTTAAAAGGGAGAGAGAGAAGAGGCAAAGCCAGCAGGAAACTTGTTGAGTGAGAAGAAAAAAAGAGAGAACTTGTGGATAGATGAAGTGACATAGATGTAATGACATTATTTAATAGATAAATATTAAGCACATTTTGCCAAGGGAAAGAATCAAAGTCAAAGGCTCTATGCTGTCTGACTTTATGATATTCTTGGCAAGGTAAAGCTATAGCATGGGCCAACAAATCAGTGATTCCCAAGAGTTGAGAGGAGGAGCTGACTATAAAGGGAAATGAAAGGAACTTTTGAAAGGTAATGAAATGATATTAGAGGTAGATATACAACTCTGTGCACTTGTCAAAACCTATAGAATTGTATACCACATAGAGTGAGTTTTCCTAAACCCAGTTTAAACCTAAATATCATAAAATACCTATTTTAAAAAAAATCTTTGCCTCATAGTTCTATAATCCTTGGTTTTTGATCTTTTCCAGTGGATGGGGAAGTGTCATTAATTATATACAGGAAAAAAGTTAAAGGGCAGGTACTAAGTCATTAGAATGTGATTAAAATTTTAGCTATCCTATAAGCTGCTTACACCAATGCTAATCTCTAATCTTTCTTTAGTGTTTCTTAAAATACCAGTGAGTCAGAAGACACACATCAAAGTCACAGCTCTTCCACATTTTGAACCTCCTAGACTGAACTTCCCCCTCTATCAATGCACAGTGGACTGTAGAGAGGAACATTTTAAATGTGAAGGAGGAATGTACAAGGCTGGTCCCTCCTTCCCCTAACACTTTCCATGCTTAGGAATTCTCCAGAACAGCATTCTTTTTTTTTTTTTTTTTTTTTACTTTTTATTTTGTATTGGGGAATAGCCAATTAACAAGCAATGTTGTGATAGTTTCCGGTGAACAGTGAAGGGATTCAGTCATACATATACATGTATTCATTCTCCCCCAAACTCCTCTCCAACCCAGGCTGCCACATAACATTGAGCAGAGTTCCCTGTGCTACACAGTAGGTCCTTGTTGGTTATCCATTTCAAAGACAGCAGTGTGCACATGTCCCTCCCAAACTCCCTAACTATCCTTTGCCTGCATCCTTCCCCCTGGCACCCCTAAGTTCGTCCTCTAAGTCTATGAGTCTCTTCAGTTCATTTGCATCATTTCCTTTTATATTCCACATGTAAGGGATATCATACAATATTTCTCCTTCTCTGACTGACTTACCTCACTCAGTATGACACTCTCTAGGTCCATCCATGCAAAATAACACTCTTAATCTTGAAAAAATAACCTCATTAAAAATACACTATTCTCTTTCAGAAAATAGAAGAGTATACTTCTCAATTCATTTTATGAGACCAGTTTTACCCTCATGGATTTTAAAAATTATTTTTATGTAAGATTCAGGTGGAAGAATTATAGTTTAACATCTGTATACACTACAAAGTGATCACCACCACTGGTCCAGTTACCATATATCACCATATAGTTGACCCCTTTACCCATACCTTCATGAAACATTTTGACACCAAAATCAAACAAAAACAGTAAAAAGGAAAAATACAGACCAGTATCTCCTGAGAATTTGGATGTAAAAACCCTTAAAATTACCTTATCTAATACAGTAATATATAAAAATGCTAATACATCAAGACCTAGTGGAGTTTATTCCATATATGCAAGATTTGTTCAATATCCAAAACTCAGTCAACATAAGGCTCTATATAAACAAACTAAAGAAGAAAAATTGTGTGATCATATTAACTGATGCAGAAAGCATTTCACAAAATCCAGCATCTATTAATGATAAAAACTCTCAACAAACTAGAAATAGAGCGAAACTAATAAAAAGCATCTACAGAAACATCACATTTAGTTGTGAAAGCCCGAATGCTTTCTCTCTAAGATAAGGAACAAGTCAAGAATATCCGCTCTCATCACTCTTACCAACGTGGACCTGAAAGCTCTGGCCAGTGCAATCAGGCATAAAATAACAGAAACCACAAAGACTGGAGACAAAGAGGGGGGAAAAAAGCCTGTTTCGAGTCACAGATGACATGATTAGAAAATCCTAAGGAATCTATATTTTTATATCTCCTAAATCTTGTAAGTGAGTTCAGCAGTGGACTATCTCATCCATTTTCATGGTTTAAACCAGTGTTTCTCACGCTTTGCAATTTACCTCACAGTTTTTGGGGTTTTTTTTTAACAGCTTCCTGTCACCAACCCTGAGATTCTGATACAGCAGGCCTGAAATCAGGCTTAAGGATTTCCATTTCTAACAAATTCCTGGGTGTACTGATCTGCTGATCCTCAAACCATACTTTGGATAGTCTGGTTTAAGTTACTGCTTATAACTTGATGAAATGTAAATCATCAATTTAGGGTTGAAATTCAGTTTTCTATATCTCACTTACAGTCTGAAATCACTTCCTAGAAATGATCCAGTGTCTTTCAGACTTGATGCTCAACATCTTCAAACGCAAGTCTTTCCCTCCCCCCCCAACCCCTCCGTTCCTTCCTCTGTGTTCTTTATCTCAACTTGTTTTCGACTGAAGGAAAGTTACAGGGCTCAAATAAAACTCCCCTCCGGGTTCCTCTCACCATTCTATGCAAAACAAAGAACTCTCTCCAATTACGCCCAGCTCCCAGCCAGTCCAGCCTCTGGCCTATCTTCAGAATTCCTTGCCCCAGCCGTTTAAGAGATAACTACTCTGAACAACCTTGGAGAAGAACAGGCCCCCTTGAGACAGTGGATTTCCACATATATGCCTATATATACTTACTCTTTCTTGGGTTAGTGCAGAAGCTCACTAATCTGACTGCTGCCCCTTCTCGCCTCATTAAAGCCGATCTGTTCCTGTAAAGTGCCGGTCTCATTCTTTTTCCGAACCTCGATTTCTCTAACTCCCTTACCCTACACCTACCAAGGACCCATTCATTCTAGCAAGAAATCCATAAGTCATCTTTGATTCCTCACTCTTCACCCTCATCCTTCACGTCTCATTAACCAGCAAGCCAGGCCAATTTCACTTATATATTTCTCAAATCTGCCTCTGTCTCTACTATGAGCTCTCTAGTTCAGGCCTAAACTGTCACCAAATGGTTTTTGTTCCCGTCAAATTCATCCACACAGCTACCAGAGTAAACTACAGAGGGAAACATATTCTTTCTTCACTTTCAATGGCTCTGAACCATGGACAGGATCAAAACCCAGCTCCTTGTTTACACAGCATAAGTCATCTACTGCGATCTGTACCTGCACCTGCCCACCTCCAGGCATGCTTCTTGTCCTTGTATGATGCACATTTTGAGGTCCAGCCACCTTGAGCTGCTTTCTTGTAATACCCTGCACATATCATCTTATTTAAGGATGCTGCATCTTTGCCCATGCTTCCTCTTTCCTCCTAAGGCTTCCCAGGTGATGCTAGTGGTAAGGAACCTGCTTACCATTGCAAGAGACACGGATTCGATCTCAGAGGAGGGGAGATCCCCGGAGGAGGGCATGGCAACTCACTTCAGTATTCTTGCCTGGAGAATCCCATGGACAAAGCAGCCTGGCAGGCTACAGTCCATATGGTCTCAAAGAGTCGGACTTGACTAAAGAGACTTTGCACATATACATGACCCTTTCCGCAAATGCCTTCTCTTCCCGTTCCAACCCTCCCCATGTCAACTACCTACTACTCCTCTGAGACTGAGAGCTCTAGTCACTTCCTCCAAGAAGCCTTCTCTGATATGGTTACTTAGTGCTCTCATAATAATCCAAGTATATTACTTTTCCTAAACTAACAAAAGAGTTTTCCATTTGTTTATTTCTTTTTTCCCCCATTACATCTTTGGCAACTAGGATTAGTTGCACAGATGTAGGAACTCTGTTCAGTTCAGTTCAGTCACTCAGTCGTATCGGACTCTTTGCGACCCCATGATCGCAGCACACCAGGCCTCCCTGTTCATCACCATCTCTCGGAGTTCACTCAGACTCACGTCCATCGAGTCTGTGATGCCATCCAGCCATCTCATCCTCGGTCGTCCTCGTCTCCTCCTGCCCCCAATCCCTCCCAGCATCAGAGTCTTTTCCAATGAGTCAACTCTTCGCATGCGGTGGCCAAAGTACTGGAGTTTCAGCTTTAGCATCATTCCTTCCAAAGAAATCCCAGGGTTGATCTCCTTCAGAACTGTCTCTTATACACATCTCAAAACAAAGAACTCTCTCCAATTACGCCCAGCTCCCAGCCAGTCCAGCCTCTGGCCTATCTTCAGAATTCCTTGCCCCAGCCGTTTAAGAGNCATGAGGTGGCCAAAGTACTGGAGTTTCAGCTTTAGCATCATTCCTTCCAAAGAAATTCCAGGGTTGATCTCCTTCAGAATGGACTGGTTGGATCTCCTTGAAGTCCAAGGGACTCTCAAGAGTCTTCTCCAACACCACAGTTCAAAAGCATCAATTCTTCGGTGCTCAGCCTTCTTCACAGTCCAACTCTCACATCCATACATGACCACAGGAAAAACCATAGCCTTGACTAGACGGACCTTAACACTATAAAATACTTATCATAGGCCAGTCTATTTCCAACCACTTTATAATTATCAATGCACTTAATACTAATATCACCTCTATAAGGTAGATACTATGATCATCTTCAATTAACAAAGGAAAAATATGATGCACAATTAAATTAGGTAATTTACCTAAGACTATAAACAATTAACCAAAGTAAAGGTGGAAGTCACTCAGTTCTGTCCAACTCTTTGCAACTCCATGAATCGCAGCACGCCAGGCCTCCCTGTCCATCACCAACTCCCAGAGTTCACTCAAACTCACGTCCATTGAGTCAGTGATGCCATCCAGCCATCTCATCCTCGGTCGTCCCCTTCTCCTCCTGCCCCCAATCCCTCCCAGCATCAGACTCTTTTCCAATGAGTCAACTCTTCACATGAGGTGGCCAAAGTATTGGAGTTTCAGCCTCAGGATCAGTCCTTCCAATGAACACCCAGGACTGGTCTCCTTTAGGATGGACTAGTTGCAGTCCAAGGGACTCTTGCAGTCCAAGGGACTCTCAAGAGTCTTCTCCAACACCACAGTTCAAAAGCATCAATTCTTCAGTGCTCAGCTTTCTTCACAGTCCAACTCTCACATCCATACATGACTACTGGAAAAACCGTAGCCTTGACTAGATGGACCTTTGTTGGCAAAGTAATGTCTCTGCTTTTGAATATGCTTCTAGGTTGGTCATAACGTTCCTTCCAAGGAACAAGTGTCTTTTAATTTCATGGCTGCAATCACTCTCTGCAGTGATTTTGGAGCCCAGAAAAATAAAGTCTGACACTGTTTCCCCTGTTTCTCCATCTATTTCCCATGAAGTGATGGGACCAAATGCCATGATCTTAGTTTTCTGAATGTTGAGCTTTAAGCCAACTTTTTCACTCTCCTCTTTCACTTTTATTATTGGGCTCTTAATTCTGTTTCACTGGTTTGTCTGTTTTCAGGCCAGTGCAATAGGTTATTGATTATCATAGCTTGTAATATAATTTGAAAACAAGACGTGTAATGCCTCCAGGTTTGTTTTCCTTTATCACGATTTCTTTGGATATTTAGGGTCATTTGTGGTTCCCTACAAACAAGGTTGCCAGGAGAAATACCAATAACTTCAGATAAGCAGATGATACCACTTTAACGGAAGAAAGTGAAGAAGAACTAAGGAGCCTCTCAATGAGGGTGAAGGAGGAAGAGTGAAAAGTCTGGCTTAAAACTCAACACTAAAAACCCAAGATCGTGTCATTTGGTCTCATCACTTCATGGGAAATAGAAGGGGGAAAAGTGGAAGGAGTGACAGTTTTTCTCTTCTTGAACTCTAAAGTCACTGCAGATGGTGACTGGAGTCATGAAATTAGAAGACACGGGCTTCTTGGAAGGAAGGCTGTGACAAACCTAGACAGTGTATTGAAAAGCAGAGACATCACTTTGCTGACAAAGGTCTGTATAATCAAAGCTATGGTGTTTCCAGTAGTCATGTATGGATGTGAAAATTGGACCATAAGGAAGGCTGAGTGCTGAAGAACTGATCTTTCTAATTGTGGTGTTGGAGAACTCTTGAGAGTCACTTGGACAGCAAGGAGATCAAACCAGTCAATCCTAAGGGAAATTGCTGAATGTTCAGTGGAAGGACTGATGCTGAAGCTGAAGCTCCAATACTTTGACTGATGCAAACAGCCAACTCATTGGAAAAGACCCTGATGCTGGGAAAGATTGAAGGCAAAAGAAGAGGAAAGCAAAGGATGAGATGGTTGGATGGCATCAGCAATTCAATGGACTTGAACTTGGGTAAACTCCAGGAGATTGTGAGGGATAGGGAGGCCTGGCATATTTCAGTCCATGGGGTCACAAATAGTTGATCATGATTTAGTGACTCAACAACAACAATAACAAATATTTATGATAGTTTATTTCCTACTTCTCTGAAATTTGTCATTGGAATCTTGATAGAGCTTGAGTT